>OZ010737.1:172122285-172409381 GCA_963932295.1 Tipula lateralis
GGATTTAGAAATATACGGAACCAACTTTACATGCGACATATGGTAAGAAGGCCCCAGGATATGTAACCTTAATACAATTGTTGGGGTGACACAGGTACGTGTGATGAAACTGGAAATGTCATTACCTATCCAAATAACAATAATAACTAATGTCTAAGATCGATAGTGTGAAAATGATATATATATTTTTACTAACAAATTGTATTAGACTACTAATTAACTAATTACTAATATGTAATAGGAAAAAGGTTCTGCTGCTGATTGTCGCCTTAGTCTTTTCTATGACTAACATTCCTTTGCTAAGAACCTCCAGTGTGGTGATTCATTTGCATATTTTGGAATGTAAGTTTTCAGATGTCTAGTCTGATTCTCTGAGGAGCATGTTGCAGAAGTATTGTAACATTATCGTAGTGGTTGGCTGGTAGTGAATCTATCATACCCATATTAATTACATTAATTGTTTCAGATTCCTGAGCCATAAGTTAATAAATTTTCTTTCAGAGTTTTGTACGTATCTTTTAATTAGGTTAGGTGTGCGGACCGGAGTTGAAGTAAATAATAAAATTAATTAATTAATTAAATTACAGATTCCTAGTGACCAACTAATAAATTTATTTTAGAATTTTGTTTTAATTTTAATTAAAATACAGCAGGTGTTGCGCACTGGAGAATGCTGATTAGTATATTATAATTGTGATTGTCTTGTGATTATCTAATAATAGTAGTTTAGTACCGACTGTCATGGTGTCTGTAACCGGGTCGCTCTTTCCTAACTAACATACCCTCCTATCCTTACCTATCGTTTTATGTAAACGGCTGTAGGAATAGGCCCGGCGTTATCCGGGAATCTTGCCTAGCGCTTGGTCCTACAGTCCTATCAATCAATCAATCAAGAAGATGTGGAACTAAGAATTTAGATAAAACTTTTTATAATTTTTTTTAAATTATGTGATTTGTTAATTATGTTGGTTTGTTTTTTGAATTATATTTTTGGATTAGACAACTTATACCATAAAACGAAATAAATATCGTATGAAATATTTAAATACATAATTTTTAGTTATTTTTCATTCTGCAAAAATTACCATATCCAAAAGAATAACTTTCAAAACTCGTTATATCCAAAATTATTCTGCAAAACTCGTTTTATCCAAATTAATTTAGTGATTATAGTTATTAACTATTATAGTCCTGATATCCCGATTTTTTGTTTCATATCAGGAAATAAAATATTATCGATGTAAATGCTTATTCGATAAAAGTAAGACCAAAGATTATTTTACATAAAGATGACTCAACCAAAGCAAAAATTTACAATATGAACGATTTTGTTTTGTTTTGTTTTACTATAGAACAGGGGAACCCATCACTATGTAGCGGAACCCAGAATAATAATTTTTGTATTTTAAAATGTTACTCTGATTGAACTATCTTTTTAGTATATAATAATCTTTGGTAAGACACATATAAAGATTTATGAGTTTTTTGCGTTTTCTGAAGTTTGATTTGCCTTGGATTTAACAAGTTTTGCAAATCACGCCCTCAATTATGTTTTATTAATATAATGTTATATAATATAAAATAAATATTTATAAAAATTAATTTTTAAATAAACTATATAACTCACTCGTGGTGTAGACAAGATTGACAATATTTGAATATTCTCCAGCAATTATTTTAACCTGCTAGGATTGGGAATAATTTTTCCCTTAAAAAATATTATCCATATCGCAAGAATACTCTTTGGCGAATGGGGAATAAAACTGCTGAACTACCAGAAAAGGGCCATTCTAATATTGTATAAACACTGTACGAACAACATGCAACAAATATTAACTCTAGTCTCATATGTTTGGCAAGATGGAATTGATCTTTTCGATCACACAATTAATCAATGACGTCGTATAAGATCGAAACTGTCAAAGCGAAACAACAACACAGAAGAAGATACAGATATGCCACGCCATAAACTTAGTTCGTTTCATTCATCGATTAAGCGTCTTAGCTGTCGTACGAGGGCTGCCATAAAAGTTTTTACAAAAATTAAATAAAAAATTATAATGTTTCAGCAAAAATTATTTTATTGGTTTTATTTATTTATTCCAGAGCAATTGATGAATTGTTCTTGAATGTCATCTAAATCGCGAATATTTAGTAATCATCTAGAATACACGAATAAAATGATGGCTAAAACGAGGCTCGAGCGCATTTTACTAAATAAATTTGAAAATGGGCAGTCTAGCAACATTACTAAAGTTATATCTCGTGTTGAATCTTAGTTCTATAAAAAAAGCAGTCCATGGTTTTGAGCACAACAGGAGCAAACCCACCCGTAAAAGCTAAGTAAGAGAAATCAATGATGACTTATGATGTGATTTTAATTCACTTGATCAAAAATTGTAGCTTCTATTCCCTTGGAAAAAGGATCAGACGGTAATTTTAAAACGGTAACCGATGACTGCTAACCAAAACTTTTCAAAAATTTATTGGTACTTTTTACATGATGACAACGCTGAAATAACGAGTAACTTAATTGCGATCCATCTCGATCTTTGGTGTATTATATTTTGAGAACTAGTTAGAAATGGAACTGCCTTGATAATTAGATTGTATGATAAGAAACAAATCAAAATAAATAAAATAAAACTGATTGGTAGGTTTACATTAAATTTATTTTCAATTAATTTACATATTTCAGTAGCTCAGTTCACTACCGAGAGTTGTTGTTGCAGAAAGTGAAGTATCTATAAATCTGTATGTTGATGTTTGATAATATCGTACTACTATTTGGCCGATTATCAAAACCAAAATTATTACGTTTATAATTATAATAAAAATATTAAATATATTCGAATTAGAAGCGATATTATTGTTATTTACACTTTCAGAATTAGGACCGTTTAAAGTTGGTCGAACATTTGCATCTTCCATTTCCAATAGAGTACTGACAGATAACTTTTCCATTTCCGATTCATAACATTGTATACCACGAAAATTTGATGTATTTCTGAATAAATGACCCGTAGCCCTCATAACAGTGATGTTGAGTTGTTTAAATCGTTTCAGGACCTGCTTTAAATCATCACACAACCAGGGATTATCCGTAATGTTAATCATATTCAACCGTGGGAATAAATAGTCTAATTCATCGAATTGTTGATTTCGAATTTGATTCCCATTTACGTATAGCTGTCGTAAATCGTCCGAAATTGAAAGTGCATCCAAATCGATCCATCTTAATTTATTATCTGAAATGTCGAGAACTTCCAAGTCGTATAGATTGGCAAATATTCGAAAGTCATCGTGTTTAAAATTAGTCGAACGTAATTTTAAAATTTTTAATTTCGATAACGACTCAAACACATCACTCTGACTATCGAAATTATTGATTGGGTTTTCGGACAAATCGAGAACGTTTAGATTTTTAAAATTTTTAATCATCGTTAAGTTCGCCAGCAAATTATTTCGTAGTGATAGTTCTTGTAAATTACTATCACTTATATGTTGGAAATTTGTTTGAATTATTTCGTTACTGTCGGCGTTTAACACTCGAACGAATTGATTTATTTCTAGTGTTTCAAGATTATTGCCATTCAACGAAATGCGTTCAATATTGTCTAAGCTCGCGAATGAGATGTTCACAATACGATTTGAATTTAGATTTAAAGTTTTAATAAATTTGACACTTTTTAAAATATTGTCATTGAACGACGTCAGTTTATTATTATTTAATTTAAGCTCAGTTAAATTTAAATTTTTAAAAACATCACAACACTCGATCGATTCGATCACATTCCAACTTAAATCAAGTCTGTTGATCGATGTATCGAGAAATAACATGTTTGGTAAAATTTTGATTTTATTGCGAGATAAATTAAGATTCGACAGTTTAGTTTGATGCCTAAACGCATTTGGATGAATTTGAACAATGTTGTTATAGGAAATATCGATTAGAGTTATACTGTCAGCACCTTCAAACACTGAATGGGTTAAAACGGAAATGTTATTGTGCGATAAATTGAAATTCTTCAAATTAAATAGCCCCTTAAAATCGTGTCGAACTATTTCCGATAATTTACAATCACTAAAATCGATTGTTTCTAAATTTGGTAGTTTGGTAAATATACTTTTTGGTATTTCGAACATCTGTGAGTTATTAAATTTTAACTGGGTTGCAGTGTTTGATGGAATTTCAAATTCTGGATTGCCATTCCTGCTGATATTATAATTGTTGATTGTACATGCATTGTATGGATTGGGTTGGCTTTCGATGCACTTATATGATTTTGACCAAATAATTTGTGGCAATAAAATCAACCAGAGTAGTGATGCTAGCAACACTCGGGCGCTGTTGGAAAGAAAAAACAGATGTGTAATTTGATACAATAGTAACTCAACATACCTTATGATTTAATAATTTATATATAGTTGTGATTAGATCATTTCTTTGGTAAAATTTATATCAGTTAATTAAAGAAAGTTGGAATGAGGTATTGGACCGTGTACTATACGCTCTTTTATACCTAGCTTTTCTAATTTAAAAACATTTTTAACAAATGGTGGTGTGATGGAACACTGTACTCATTTTAGATAACTATATGTTTATTATTATTTAATACTCTTAACAAAAAATGATCTACTAATAACACTTCTAGCACTGCCAGGAGAACTATACCGGTAGTAAAACAATGTTTTTTTTCTATCAAAGTAAATACGGCTTAACGAACAGTCCTCTAGTAGATAGTCTAAAAAACGAAACGAAACGAACGTATTATGTTAAGCGGAACAGTTTAAATCGAACAGTTTAAATCGAATCGAGGCCTAAACCAGATATCCGGTATCATCTAAAATCAGTAACCTCAAGACTGTGTGGGAATAAGAAGTGGGGTGCGATAAACAATATTTACAATATATGAATGAAAATGGAACCCAAATTAATATTTTATTATTATGGTTTCATTGATAAACCATGATCCTATTGACACATCATCATGATTAGATCACGCAGATTTAGAGTTTATTCAAAGGTTGCATCCACTTTATGTAAGATATTTACGGCTTTTTAAGACGACTTAAAGAAAGAAGAGTTGTGATCGTCAATATGGTGGAAGGTATATTTGAATATTAGAATTCGAAAAACAATAATTTGGAGCGATTTCAATTAAGCATTTTAATGCTTAGAATACGCTCAGAATACGCCACAAGACACGAGGGTTCAGTAATCTTGAAAACTGTTGATCGAAATTTTAGAGAAATCAACTATAGAGATTTTTAGCGATGTATCCGTTTTGGTGTTGATCAAAACATCAAATGTAATGCCAGCATGTGTTCAAATAATGGAAGCAAACATTACTTATATCTTTCAGCTGGAAATTTTAACTATTTCCTAGAATTTATCGATTTCATACTTGCTTATCTTTTACTACAGCAATATTATATATTTACTCGTATATCAAAGTGGGACTTAATTTTATCAATACACATACAATAATATAAAACATGACTTTTATTGACAAATAAAGCCATTTAAATTTGTATATGTATTTCTGAAGTAATGGACTTGCAACAAAACTCACATATTAAATTAAAAACTTCGAATAGACTTAAATTAACTGTCACATTATATTAGCAGATTTTTCGATCTGTTCTTACGAAAATCACTATCACGAAATCACTTAACTGAGTTTTAATAAGTCGAAGCTGCTAATCCTTTGATCAGAAATAGAGTTTCCATATACGAGCTATCTTTTCAACATACGACTAATTCGGATGACGATGTGTCTCAATTAAATCACAAAATATTATATTACGAAAATTTTAATATTTAACTGAATACTGATTGATCTAATCAACAACTTCTTTATTATAAAAATGTAAATAAAAAATAATTTTAATTATTAAACTTATATATACCTAATCATTTCGCTTATGTCAACCTATTTAATGCCAAATATGTTGTGAAATGATAAAAAATTGGATGACATAAGTATGTTATATTTAAGTATAAGATAAAGATATTATTTGAACTATATACATATTTTGACTGACTATATACTATAATACCTACTTAATAGATTATTAATAGAGATAACTTGTATAAAATACAAGTACATATTCGTAAATAAATAAGCAGGCATGTATATATGCGGTTAACTTTGTGAGAAATAATAAACGCCTATGTTGTTCCGAATTTGCAACTTAACAAATTTTAATTTAAGTACATACAGTTTGACTGTGTACTGGGGTCCTATTATGAAACCGTTCGCATATCGCATTTTTTGCTATTTTGCGGATGCGATCAGCCGCTTGCGTTTGTATTATGAAATGCGATTATCGCATATCGTATTTTCCACAGGGAAATTTTTTTGGGGATTTTTTTTTAAATGTCATAACGACATCTATCAATTCTTAGAACCTCAATTAACAATTCGCAGTGTTTTTGAATTTATTTATTTAATTCAATTTTGAAAGGATTGTGTTGCGTTATCATTAAATATAAATTGTGAAGATGACGAAGAAGGTGATACTACCTCAATATTAAAAAGAAGCTCATGGATCTTATTAGATCATTGTTCTTAATGAAAATCATTTTTACAATCGGAAAGGGAATCAAAGCATAAATGTTATGAGTTCCTGACTATAAGTTGTAAAATATATAAAATATTAATTTCTTATTAACGAATATTAATTTTTATTTAATTTATTTAATTGAATTAAACTGTAAATTTGCGATATCCGACTGCTTATGTGCATTCGAATTTGTCAAATATAGTTTCGCAAAAATGCGCTGTTGCGTTTTATAATATGGCGTTCGCATCCGACTTCGGGCGCATTTTTGCGAAAATATTGTTTTATAATACCAAAATGCGATATCGTATGAAAATGCGAAATCGCATTTTTTTCATAATAGGGCCCCTGCATTGTTGATATATCGCACATGTAGAACAAAAGTGATACAAGTCAAAAAACGACATTTTTCAGGAGAAGAAAAAAACGCTTTTAAGGAATTAACTGGTATTTTTTTAAAATTAAATAAGCTTAGAAAATAAACAAACTATATTACAATTAACTAAAAGTCGTATTTTGTGATTTTTTAAATCTGTTATCGTAGAAATCCGTCTTTTTTGAGTTAATACAGTGTTGGTGTTTGACTGAACTACAATATGCTGAATTATTTTAAGTTATGTCACCTTTGAAAAAAATGTCAATAAAAATGTTCCAGTTGTGACATTTTTGTTGGGTAGTTCTCATTAGAAATATATAAAAATTTAGAGTTGGGACAGAAATATTCTATACTTCTGAATAAAAGAGCTTACAGCTACTTTTTCAAAAGTATATCATTAAAATAAAACCAAACAACAAAGTCTTTACTCCTAAAGCTGAATTGAGCTTATATTACAATCCCAGAATTTGTTTAAAAAACGAATCGTAATTAAGTCTAGGGAAAATATGTTTATTAAAAAGATCTTGTATATCCCTTTTTTATGTGCAGGTAATGGAATTTTATGTGTGTATGCAGGAACCAATCTTAATGCGTTGCGAACGCTTTCTCTAGATTTATTCCTCCTTATATTTCGTAGGTGGACTTTGCTGGTTCTTCGTACAAAGTTTTATAGTAAAAAAAGTTGTTTGGGTTGATGATTGGATTTATGTCCCTCAATTTAAACACTTTCTTGGTTTAATCTTCCGTTGGTTAATTTTATTTTATTATAATAATGATAGATGAATTGAAACAAACATCAGGTTTTAATTTGATACAGTTTTTTTTAATGTGTTCGAGTCGAACGCTTATTTTGGAATGACTAAACTCGTTTTACACGTAGGTCAACCGAATATTAAATACTATAAACAAATAGCTAAATAATATGGCTATTGTCAGGTAGATGTCACTGGCGACAGTTGATGTATATATATATGTATTTTTTAATTAATGCTATCGACATATACCACCAGAGCAAAGTTGAACTATTGTATGGTAAGTGGGAAACATAATTTAGTTGATTAAATTTTATTCGGGCTTTCCTGAACATCCCGGCCGCCTTGAACGTCGTAAGGCTCAACTGGAAGTAAGGCTAATTTGTGGATTGGTCGAAAAAATTCTCCACCTGCAGTTTTAATGGTAACCACTCGAATTAATCCATCATTTCCAGGATGAAGGTTTCCAGGATTGGCTTCTTTGATGAGAACCAAGTCGTCGATACTCAGGTTAGGTTGTTTAGTCGGCCACTTGGATCGAGGCTGAAGCGAAGTTAAATACTCGTGGTACCATCTTTTCCAAAAATGCTGAGTGAGCTTTTGTACTAGCTGCCATCGAGATAAACGGCTGGTTGAAGTATTAGTTAATTCCGGTTCGGGTATTATGGTTGATTGATGCCCAATCAAAAAATGGGATGGTGTCAATATATCCAGTTGATCTGCTGCCAATTGACACATTGATCGTGCATTGAGGATGCCCTCAATTTGAGTTAGAAGTGTGTTGAGTTCCTCATAAGTTAAGGTGTGCTCACCAATGACTCGATAAAGTTGGGTTTTCGACGATTTAATTGCTGCCTCCCGAGCCCTCCAAAGTGAGGGGAATTTGGAGGGATGAAATGCCAGTTGATTTTAAATTCTCTAAAAATAAACGAAGACATTAAATGTATGTTTTGTTGAAAGAATTCGTTAAGTTCGCGTAATTGGTTTCTTGCCCCCTTAAAGTTGGAAGCGTTATCGGAGAAAATTTCGCAGCATACTCCTCTTTGTGCCATGAACCTTTTGAGTGCTCCCAGAAAGGAGTCGGTGGTTAAATTATGTACCAATTCAATATGGATGGCCTTGATCGATAAACACACAAATATACAAATATATGTTTTATATGCTCGTTGGCCTCTTCCTCGAACAGCATACGCCTTTATTGGACCCGCAAAATTTAATCCTACTCTTTGAAAAGGTCTTGCAATCTGAACACGTTCGGCTGGTAGTTCGCCCATTTGTTGCGTCAAAAGTTTCAGCTGTCGCTTGACGCAATATATGCAGTGATGAATGATGGATTTAACCAGCTTGGAAGCCCCAATGATCCAGTATTGTGTGCGCAAAAGGTTGATTAAATGTGATTGGCCGCAGTGTAAGTATCGAATATGTAATTGGCGTACAAGCTTTCGGACGGTCTCAGAATCTCCAGGAAGAACAATCGGATGGTTGGTGATGTAAGGGGCTGGTGAACTCCCAATTCGGCCTTCAACTCGAAGTAATTTATCTCCAGTTTTAGTATCCATGAAAGGAGCAAGATATTTCAGCTTACTGTTCGTTGGTAATGGATGGTTATCGGAGCTGGCTTTCATCTCAGCTCTGAAATGCTTTGCTTGGATTTTCCGAAAAAATTCATTTCTTGCCTCGAAATATTCGTCACGCTGAAGTCCACCAAGAATTTGAGTGCCATGTCGTTTGGATCAGGTACCGTAATGGTTAACGTCTGCAGATATCGGTTTCGTCTTTCTAATGTGGTGAGAGGTAATGTTTGCTTAAATGTGGGCCAGTAGTCTTGAGTTTTCGATAACCAATCTGGCCCGGTCCACCACAAATGATGGTTTTTTTGTTCCGTTGGTGTTAGTCCCCTCGTGGCACAATCTGCTGGATTCGTTTTAGGTAGGACGTGCTGCCATTTATGCCTGGGTAACTGAATCTGAATTTGGCTGGTTCTGTTATTGATAAAACATTCCCATTGTCTAGGTGGGGCTGACAACCAATCCAAGACAATGGTTGAATCTGTCCAAGAATAAAGATTTTCGCCCGGTATTTTTAAAGTTTGTGCTACTGGAATAAGTAACTTGGTTAGTAACACGGCTCCACAGAGCTCTAGTCGAGGTAGCGTGAGTGATTTTATTGTGCCACTTTGGTTTTTTTCGTTACGAGCGAAGTGGTTATCTTATTAGTGTTATCGATGGTTCGGATATATATCGCTGCGGCAAAGACCTGCTCACTGGCATCGCAAAATCCGTGCAGTGTCGCCGTGGTTTCGGTGGTGTGAAGCCATCGTGGAACCGATAGAGTCTGCAGCTGGGAAAAACCTTCACGCATTTGGAGCCATTGGTTTTGTGCTTCAGGCGGTAAATCTTCATCCCAACCTATATTTATAAGCCACAATCGTTGGAACATAATTTTTATTCGAATTACAAATGGAGCTAAGAAACCCAACGGATCAAATATTCGACTGGCTTCGGAGAGAATATTGAGACGCGTTCGTGCTGGTTCATCAGGCAGGTTGACTCGAAATAGAAATCGATCGGTTTCATAGTTCCATCTTAGTCCTAGGACCTTCTGAGTTTCTGGATGTTCGGTAAAATCCATAGTTACCTGTGTGGTTGATTGGTCTTCCAGTAAATCCTTGGAATTTGATGCCCATTTGCGCAAGTGTAAATTTGCGCTCGCTAGAATTTCGTGAATATTCTCTTTCAGAGTGATGGCCTCGGAGAGAGAATTGGCACCCGTCATAAGGTCATCGATATACATACTCTCCGTAATAGCATCTGAAGTTTTTGGAAACCTTGATTTGTTGTCGAGTGATAGTTGCTGTAAAACTCGAGTTGCCAGATACGGTGATGATGATAAACCGTATGTGACGGTTTTCAATTTATAGTGGAGGATCGCTTCGTCTGGATTTGAACGCCAAAGGATTAATTAAACTTACGATCTTCCTCGTGAATCCAGATCTGGCGGTACATCTTCTCGACATCGGCGCAGAAAACGAATTGATGCACTCGGAACATGAGAAGAATATTATATAAACTGTTTTGCATGGTAGGACCAACCAGCAATGTTTCGTTTAACGAGTTACCTGATGTGCTTTTTGCTGAGCCGTCGAACACCACTCTTAATTTGGTGGTTGTGCTGTCAGCCTTTAACACTCCGTGGTGTGGCAGGTAATAACTGTCATTAGCTGGTGTCGGTTGCTGGCACTCTTCCATGTGACCAAGTCTGAGATATTCATCCAGAAATTCGTTGTACAGGTGATAAAAACTGGGTTCTCGTCGAAAGCGTCGTTCCATGGCCCATAATCGATTTCTAGCCATAGTAAATGATTCTCCCAGTGGCACAGGATTTGGTTCAAACGGCAGTCTGACGATAAACTTACCATTAGAATCTCGGTTTGTGGTTGAAATGAATAAATCTTCACAAAGTTTGTGTGATTGACACACACGTGGCTCGGATGGTGGTTCTTCCGTCTCCCATAATCGGCGAAGGGTACGATCTAGGTCAAGTTCGCAAGACAGCGATCCAATTGCGGCATTGATCTGGTTGGTAAGTTGAAAACTGCCTGCGATGATCCATCCCAGCTGGGTATTATGTGCGATTGGGTTATTTTCTGAATCTTCTAGTGATCCCTCGTACATAATTGTGAAAAACTTATCAGCTCCTAACAAAATGTCAATTTTGCTGGCTTCATTAAACCGTGTGTCGGCCAATTGTATCTCCTTGAATATGGTTTCATTTGGTGACAAAGATATAGATTGGTTGGATACGGAGGTGATTTTGGGTGGAATGAAGGCGTTTACTTCGAGCTTAAAATCTGACTTAAAATGAGGTGTAACTTGCAAAGTTACAACACTTTTGGTGTGTCCAGCTTTGATTTGTCCGATTCCATGAACAGCAATCTTAGCATATCTACGTTTTAACGCCAGACGTTGCGCGATAAATTGCATGGTTCTGAGATAAATGAAGTTTCTGATCCTGTGTCGAGTAAAACTTTACAGGATTGATAATGTCCGTATCTATTCTTTACGTGGACCAGTGCCGTAGGTAAAATGGTCCTTCTGCTGGTTGAACAACCTTCGGTCGGTAACAGGTTGGTGGCGCAAGTGGCACAATTGGAGGTAGATGGTTGGTTTTGTTCATAAGGTTTGCTCGTCGAACCAGACTGGTTTTTCTCGGTGTCCAAATGGAGAAGTGAATTGTGGCGCTTTGGACAATAATGGCACTTTTTATATGACTTTTGCAACGCGCAACCATGTGGGAGTCGCTCAAACAATTAAAACAGTGGTTTTGCGATTTCATTAAATTGCGCCGTTCTTCTACTGGTAATTCCTTGAACTTACCGCATTGAAATAGCAAATGATCGTTACATTTACAAACTGGACATGAAAATGAGCTGGAGACGAATGATTTTACCGATTTTTGATATGACGGTTGACTTGGTTGGGTTAACAGCGGTTTGCCACGCCCATCTGGGTGTCGTTCTCTCAATGCATCTGCTCGTGACCGGAGAAATTTCAAAAGTTCGTCAAATGTAGGCAACTCGTTATCGGTGGTCTGCCTAGCCCATTGGTCCTTAGTTTCGTCATCGAGCTTTTCTTTCAATAAATAAATAAGCCAGGGATCTCGGGCTTCTGCTTTTGGTCCCATGGACTTCAGTCCTCGTGTAACTTCGTCACCAACCAACATTAATTTTTTGAATATTATCCGCTGTAGGTGTACGGATTCTCACTTGACCAGTAAATTTGGTGATGAAATTGTTCACGATGATTTTTTTCCGATCGTATGTTTCCTTTAATCGATTCAAGGCATCGAAGTAATTAGCATCGGTAATCGTGCAGTGTTTCACAAGATTTGCTGCTTCGCCCTTGAGATAACCCTCGAGATATTGAAACTTTTTAGCAGGGTTCAGCATTGAATTATTGTGAATACTAGACAGGAATAAGTCGTAAAATGACTGCCATTCCGTGAAATCACCGCTAAACGTAGGTATAATTATACGCGGTAATTTGACATCTCCACTTGCAGACCGGCTAACGTCTAATTGGTCACTTTCGTTCATCGCGATTGTATTATTTCCTAAATCTAAACTACTCTTGCGAATCCATTTGTTCAGATTTGCCACGATGGAGTAGTATTTATCTTCAAACTCATCGTAGTGAGATTCTGCTCCGGGGTCACTTTCAAACATTTGATCCTCAATGCGGGTAAATTCCTTCAGGAGTTCATCAACGCGCTTCAACCGAACTTTCAGCTCATCGATGTCAACAGTAGTTTCGTTCAGTTTGGAAACGTAAGTAGCCATTTTGGTTAGACAAACCTTCAGATTTGATCGTCGCCTGCTTAGAGCTTCAGTCATTTGTTGGATACTGGGTATGCTGATTAGAGGTACGATTTTCAGATAAATATACGATTGGTGTTACGCAGAATTATCCTTAACGGTAGATTTAAGCCGGTGTGTTCACTTGTTTGGTTCTAACACGCTCGGCAACGTTGCACTTAATTGAAAAAATAACGTTTGGTACAGTCTGCAACTCGTTGTTTCACACTATCGATACTCTTAGCAATTAATCTTAACACTAACTGTTTGGTTTGTTCGGTTTAAGCAGTTTCGGCAACGTGGCACTTGATTCACAAAAATAACATTTGGTACAGACCGCAACTAACTGTTTCACTCTAGCGGTTGATACACTTAGCAAATAATCGCGGCACAATTGGTTTAATCACGCTCGGCAACGTGGCAATTAATATTCGGTACAGTCAGCAATAATATTAACCTCTACCGATCGACGCAATTAATTGCCACAAAAAAAATATATGAATAATTAATACTTCCCGGGTTTCGGCACCAATGTTTGGGTTGATGGTTGGATTTATGTCCCTCAATTTAAACACTTTCTTGGTTTAATCTTCCGTTGGTTAATTTTATTTTATTATAATAATGATAGATGAATTGAAACAAACATCAGGTTTTAATTTGATACAGTTTTTTTTAATGTGTTCGAGTCGAACGCTTATTTTGGAATGACTAAACTCGTTTTACACGTAGGTCAACCGAATATTAAATACTATAAACAAATAGCTAAATAATATGGCTATTGTCAGGTAGATGTCACTGGCGACAGTTGATGTATATATAAATATATTGTTTAATTAATGCCATCGACATATACCAGAGCAAAGTTGAACTATTGTATGGTAAGTGGGAAACATAATTTAGTTGATTAAATTTTATTCGGGCTTTCCTGAACAAAAGTAATGAATCTTTCTCTTCAACTCGAAGAACCTTTATGTCGTGCCACTTCACCTGTTTTCTGTCGGAGTTAATAGTTAAATTATTCCTCAACTCTTCCTGAAGCGTTTTCAAATCATAAAAGTATTCATAAGTTGCTCATGAACTCTGTACGGAGGACCATTTTTTTGATGTTCGAATAAGTGTAGCATACTGCTGTGGTACATAGATCGGACTTGATTTTACGAATCGTTTTACCTGCTTTTCTATTACGCTATATACATTGTCGCTTTCATGTGGAGAATGTGGTCCTATTAGAAATTTGTGTGCTTCAAATTTTGAAATTATTAACCGCGTAAGCTGAGAGTGCATATTTATTTTTTTACTGCCCACAACAATTGTCAGAGTAAAATATTATATCGAGGTTTGCATTGTTTGCATTTTCAGCCACCACTTTGAGATATCGTAGAATACAGGTTCCGATTTCCATTGCACCACGTTTGCCCTCCGTTTCATTCCAAAAGTAGCACTCTACGTTTTGGGCATTCAAATCGCTAATGGTAAAATTATAGCAGTTTATTTTGCTTTTGTTGTAAAACGAAGAAATTAGCCCTCTAAGCAATGGCATAACTGCCTGCAAATCGTATACAGCAACATGTGCGCTATTAGGGTTTGTTTTGTCACTCTTTTTTTCCGCGCGGGACAAAGCTTGCTCTTTCTGGTGAATTGTATAGCTATCTAATAATGTTTTTTCCCCTCTTCATCAGCATTTTTAAACGACTCACACAGATCGCATTGATCTTTTTTTGGTACGTAGAAAGATATGTTATTTTCTTCTATAAATATGCGATTAAACATACTCACATGTACAAATGGAAGGCTTTGTTCCTCACGTTGCTGCTTAAAGTCACAATATAGATCTGCGATACTTTTGGTAAACTCTCTCGTGGTTTGGGCTCTTAAATAATGAGATTCTATCCTGGGAATGCCAGTTATGAAATTTTATACACTTTCTTTAAGTTCGTGTTCGTTTTTATTTTCCATGCTTTCCTCTCATTTTGCCCTTTAGAGTTCCTGTGTCGGTTTTCTTTGAAAAAGCTGTCCGTATAGGTCGGTCATTGATGTCGAGAGTGGCTTTAAAAAAATTCTTGCAAACTCGTATGCGCTTGTCATTTAAATCGAAAAAGAAGGCTGGATTCAAATAACGAAATTCATTAGTGGAGGAATATCGATATTTTTGCTTTATTTGATCTGTGTATCTTAATATATATTCTCTCTGACTCTGAAGGTCTGCTATCTTCCAATATTTGTTGAATACTTTTTCACGACAGGCAGTATTAATTTTGCTAGTACAGCTTAACCTACATTTATCTCCAGATTCAGGCCATATTTTTTCGCGGGAAAACCTTTCTTTGATTTTGAGGCTGAAATGTAGGCTTCCCCAGAATTTCTTAATAGTTTTGTCTTTTTGTTAATCCAGTTATCAACCTGCTGTTTCATGTTTCTTCCTTTTTTGGCTACATTTTGTATATCATGTTCATTTTCAGAAACATATTCGTACTGATTTGTATTTTGATTTTCAGAACTGCCCGTTGAACTTGATTCACTATCTATAAAATCTGGATCCTCATCAGAATCATCTATAATATCACTTTCATTGCTGTGTGTGGGTGATTCAAAATGTATTTGATTAGATTTAGTTAATCGTATCTTTGTGAGATCAGCAGAGTTATATATAACAGTGTAAACATTATCGGAGTCATTTTCAGGCAGGTTTCCAGTCTCAACTCGTATCGCGGACACACTTCTAGGATAGGGTTCAAAATAATATTTATCAATTTCTGATGAACCTTCATTAAATGATAAAATTTTATTTCCATGACTGTTGTTTGTAACAATGCCCGGCACATTAACACGTAAATCATTTGCAACTTGAGTAGCGTCTGAACATCCAGACTCATTTTCATTAAAGGATTCAAACCTTGATGTCGAATTCCTACTTTGTACGTCCAAACTATTTAGATGTTGATTCTCTGCGTTACTATTTGTTGACGGATTTCCATTATATTTGAAAACTGATGTTGCCATTTGTACCATTAGACTTGCACAATGCGACGAAATCATTATTATGTTGCTAGTAGTACTGAAAATAAATTAGTCTAATTATTCCGATAAAAGTGACACAACTCGAAGTATGTTAAAAATAGAAGCCCAACTGAGGTTTTTCAGAAATTTTAGTAATCAACATACCCGCACTTTTTTATTCTAAAATGGTTTAGTTAAAACTCTAAACGTTTTAAAGCCAGTTAAACCGAGAAAAGTAAAAATATCCTTTAACATCAAAAGTGACATAATTCAAAATGCGTAATAATGATCGTACGAAAATGCCTTAACAAAAAATAATTAAAATAATTTTATTTACCTTTTTCGACAAAAATGACACAACTCGAATTACATCAAATTACGGAATAGTCCCTGGAGCACCGAGCGTCGCTCGGTCAAAGTTGGTTAATATTCAATTTAAAGAAATATAACTACATTTGCGAAATATTAAACAAGTGTTTTTTATCTAAAAAAATGTGTGTATTAAGTGTGTTTCGCCAAGTGCCCACGGCAGACAGTGTAAAAAGAACTATAATTCTCTTCTCTGACCATGCTTCATGGTCTTCTCGACAGGCTGCACTGAGCACCTATAAAAATAATGATTAATACTTCATCCTTTTCAATAAAGCAATAACATTTTGACTTTGCGAATTAAATACTTTTTAAAATCAATTTTATGGTCACAACACTGCCACTTAATTTTCACATAAATAATTTGTCAAACGATGACATCAATATGTCACAAAAGCTAATTTCCATTTTGTGACAATCTGTTGTAATTTTTGTACAAATTTGTCATAAAATTGTGAACCGAATCTGTGACAACAATGAGGTTCAATTTTGACTAATTAGTAAACAATTTTGTGATCACAATATTGTCACTTAATTTTCGCTTAAATCATGTGCTAAATGATCAAAATATGTATGACAGAAAGGAAATTCCGTTTTGTGACAATTTTCTGTAAATTATTGTGATCACAAATTTTGGTTACACGGGTAACTATCTATCTACCCGAGAAACCACAAGTGACCAAAATGTCAAACTGTCACAAAATGTCAAACTTTATTCTTGTACTCATTTGAGTTCTTTTCTTTTGTTTCGGTCGAGTTGAACGAAAAAAACTATTTTCAATTAGATTAGAATAAATGTAATATCACTATCTAGTTTCTAAAATATAGTAAAATTATCGGGAGCATTTCGTTAGTAAATTTACTCAATGTAAAACGAGTTCAAAATATTGGAAAGTAATACATAAAATACCTCTTGGATGGAAACTTCTGACCGCAACAAATTAAAAAACAAATACATAAAATACCATACATAGAAGGCATTTGAATGATGAGAACGATGTTGGTGATTCGGATAACACGGTGAAGAGTATTTGTGATATTTACAAAGTTTGGATCCAAAAGAGTGGAAGGATCAAGGCCATTATGCGGTTCTGGGATTAAAAACTGCGCTTTAATGCTACGGACGATGATATAAAGCGGGCTTATCGTAAAATTGTATTGCAACACCATCCGGACCATAGATTTATAATAAAATATATAGATGGAATGTAAGCAGTTGTCAAGTGTCTCAATTTCGGAGGGTAACAGAAAAAAGCGAATAAACCAAAAGGGCCGTATTTAAAAAGTGAAAAAATAAATATATATAAAAAATACTACATATAAAGAAAATGCGACACTGTTTAAAAATTTGTTGTCAAAAAGTAAATCTCACAACAAACAATTAATTTTTTATTTACTATTTTTTTAGCTTTTCAGTTTAATATTTATTAAACTTTTATCACAAATTGCTTAGTTTTTAACATAAACTATAATTAAATTATCGGGGATATGAAATCCCTTTGTTGTATTTGCCTTGCCTATTTTGGCATTTTTTAACGAGGCACTTCATTTTTTTTTATAAATTATTCACTTATATAATGTAAGTTAAAAATACTAACTATTATATACCAAACGTATAAAATTATAATTTTTTAGTTGTTTTAATTAATATTCTTATCATTTGCGGAAATTCTTATGTGAGCTGTCAATACAAATTAAAAACAAAATCTATTGTTGTGGGATTTGCTTCTTCCATCTCCTGATGATTTCCTTTCCATCTTCTGATGACTAACCTGAGACACGCGAAATAGAAAATTTTATATGGAAAAAAAAATTACATTCATTCTATATTATATATTATAATTCTATGATCCGGACAAGCGAAAAGCTATGGGGGAAGATTAAAAACCGAAGACGATTATTTTATATTAACGCGATTATTTTATTCGATTACTTTATATTATACGTTATTATATAGTTATACTGGTTGGACCTATAAATTATATATAGCTATACTTCAATTAGAATGGCTTCCCGTCATCCGAAAGCTACTTCAGAATCCATCAAGTGAGATTGTATGTAACTGCTTAATTTGGTTTCAAAAAGTCTGTGTTCTAGACCAATAATGAATCTTCAAAATATTATGAGTGAGAAGTTTGTGAATGATCTTAAGCCGTTAATGGCCCACGATGATCGTAATGTTGGACGATGATATTCATGTAGAATTTGAGAAAGCTAATATACATGTCCGTACTATGTTCACCGAGATGTGCCGTTCGGAACGAATTTTGTTTAATTGTAGGAACAGCAAATGGACTAAAATGTACGATTGAATCTTAAACATACGAATGAGGTCTTAAAACTATTAAAAACGCTCTCAGAAAACTATGCGGTAAAAGCCATTATTTAGCCATTATTACATTAAGCCACCCGAAACTACGATAATGTCGAGATTGTAAAGCTAGCCATTTATAAACAATCTGATATGCTGGACTTAATATTCGCGAAATATAACGGATTATGTATGGTTATATAGGACAAGATAACCAATCGTTTTTCAATTTGGCTATTTCTCTTAAAGGTATTGTATGCACCTAAATTCCTTAGTATAAAATAAACATTTTACACTATTTTGTATATTTTTCAGCAAAATGTTGGTTCCTTTTTGACGTCCAAGATAATAGGCTTTTGGATCATTTAAATGCAAATTCAAAAGTGGAATTTGTCTCACTGATACGTGCTATTATTTTTATCAGTAGTTTTGTTATTGAAGATTAATATTAAAATTAAATGTCAAACTTTATTCTAGTAAAGTTAAGTATTAGTAAAGTGTTTCTTTATTTTATCACAAAATAAAGTCTTATAATTATTCACAATGTTTTTTTAATACAAATCATTAAATATTTACAATTAGCGGTTGGATTGCGAACTGCGCTGTGGTATCGTAACATTGATAATTCCAATTCATACTGCAAGATTAATTACCAGTGTGGGAGCAGATTTGGAATTTAAAAGCTCTCAAACAAATCGGAGAACGTTTATGAGTTTACGACGAAAACCCAACCGACAATTCATACAAATCAATCTCTTATACTCAAAAACCCGCCGTCATTAACTTTTATCAATGTAGGTTGATATGGAAAAAAATAACTAGAAAATGGGGCCCGGGTCCCATAGGAGACCCCATAAACGAGTTTTCCTGGAACTGATGCCCATCGCAATCGATTTCTAATGCTCGAAAACCCTTCGTCAGTGATTTTCATTAATATAGGTTGATATGGTAAAAAATATCCGGGCCCCTCTGGAGCCCCCCTTAAACGAGTGCTTCTGGAACCAACACCCATCCCAATCGATTTCTGGTGTTTGAAAACCCCCCGTCAATAAGTTTCATCAATGTAGGTTGATATTTGAAGAAAATACCTCAAAAAAGGGGCCCGGGCCCCACTGGAGCCAACATTAAACGAATTTTCCGGAAACCAAAACCGATCGCAATCGCTTCGTAGTACTCGAAAACCCCCCGTCAGTAATTTTCATCAATCTAGGTTGATATGGAAAGAATATAACTAGAAAATGGGGCCCGAGCCCCACTGGAGCGCCCCTTTAACGAGTTTTGGTGGAATCAACACCCATCGCAATCGACTTCTGGTGTTAGAAAACCCCCTTCTGCAAATTTTCATGTAAATCCTACGTGCCGTTTCCGATATCGTTGAAATATATATACAAACAATTATTGCTCGTATTATAATATTAGATAGATTAGATAGATTAGATAGATAGATTAGATACTTCACTCAACAAAAACGAAATAACTCGAGAAATATAATTTTTTTTTGTTTCAGTTTAAGCACTAAAAGGACAAGTGTTGAAAATGCATTTTAACCTTGAAAAGTGACACAAATATCAGGTGTAGGAAAACATAAGAAATTATTAAATTCTCAATTATGGAGGATTAGAGTAAAACGTTATGATGAATCTGAATATGCTGTTAACGGGAAAACCCGATTTTTTGAGTTGTGTCATTTTTGTTATACATGTGCGATATATATATATATATATATATATATATATATATATATATATATATATATATATATATATATATATATATATATATATATATATATATATATATATATATATATATATATATATATATATATTTATAAAGGGTGTTTTTTTAAGAGGTTGCCGATTTTTTTTTTGAATAAAACACATATAAAATTATGAAATGACCAAAATTTTTTTTTATTTGGTAGATAATTTTTTGGCATTTAACATTTAAACACAATTTCTGGCATATGGCTACCACGACTATTTTTCACAAATGTCATTCTGGAGGTCCAATTTTCCAGCACTTTTTCAAGCATTTGAGGGCGTATGTCAGCAATGACACGTTGAATATTGGTTTCCAAAGCGTCAATCGATTGAGGTTTATCCACATAAACCAATGACTTCACGTATCCCCACAAAAAGTAATCGAGTGGCGTCAAATCGCACGAACGCGGAGGCCAATTCACCGGACCATTTCTCGAAATAATGTTGTCGTTGAAAGTTTCTTTCAATAAGTCGATTGTTTCACGTGCTGTATGGCAAGTGGCACCATCTTGTTGAAACCACATTTCATCCATATCCATATCTTCAAGATTTGACAACAAAAACTCATTTAACATGGTTCTGTATCGATTTCCATTCACGGTAACGCGTCGTCCTTCCTCATTTTTAAAGAAATATGGACCGATGATCCCACCAGCCCATAGACCGCACCAAACAGTACATTTTTCAGGATGCATTGGTAATTCTTGAACGGCGTGTGGATTATCTTTGCTCCAAATGCGACAATTTTGTTTGTTGACGTATCCATTTAACCAAAAATGCGCCTCATCACTGAAGAGAATTTTACGGTAAAAAAATGGATCTTCGTTCAATTGATTTAACGACCAATCACTGAATTCACGACGCAAACGATGGTCGTGTGGCTTTAATTCTTGCACCAATTGAATTTTGTATGGCACCAAACCCAAATCTTTACGTAAAATTTTCCATAAAGTCGATGGACAAAGTCCAATTTGCTGAGCACGACGACGAATCGATAAATTGTCGTTTTCTTCGACACTGGCCTCAACGACAGCAATATTTTCTTCTGTACGAACTCTTCTCATTCTTGTCGGTGGCTTGGCATCCAAAAGAGTGAATGTAGACCGAAATTTGGTAATTACGTTCTTTATGGTGGTCTCTGACGGACGATTATGTGCACCATAAAATTCACGAAGTGCTCTATAAACATTTTTAATTGAACACTGATTTTGAAAATAAATTTCCACGATTTGAAAACGTTGTTCTGGAGTTAACCTATTCATAATGATTTGCCAAACAATACTGAGTAGAAATGCCACTTTGAGCTGTCAAAACAACTGTCATAAAATAAAACGACATCTATCGGAAAAACAAACCTCCTAAAAAAACACCCTTATATATATATACACTCATGCGAATAATTTTCCGGACAACCTAAATTATAAAAAACAAACTAATTTAACAATGATTGTTTGTGTTTTTATAATTTTTTCTGATCAAACTTCACAGATGCACTAATGAGCATGTCCTAACCTAAACCAAAGACAATTGTCTTTGCCTAAACATAAAATGTTAATCTACCTTAACTTTGCTTATCAGTGGAAAGTGAATTCACCAACTAAAATCGATGAGAAAAATTATCCGGACAACAATTAATTTCATATAATTTTACTGGCGCTAGTAACAAAAATACAAATATTTAACAGTTATAATTTATTTTTTTATACCGTAGTAGCCTTTTGTATTATATTATTGTCAGTTCATTTGATTTTGAAATAATTAAAGGTGAAACATTGCCGATATTTTTGATAATTTTTGTTAAAATGGTTAAAGTTGGTAAAAACACCTCAACTAATATCCGATCTTTGGTTATATACCATCGCGTAAAGGGAAAACAATCCGTGAAATAGGGGAGCTATTAAACGTAAGCCGTTCAACTGTTTTTGATATATGCAATCGATATTACAGTGAAGACAGAATTGAACATAAATCAGGTACTGGAAGAAAAAGAAAAATCACAAATTCGGACGAAAAATTTATGTTGCGGGAAATAAAGGAAAATCGAAAACAAACTGCTGTTGAGTTAAATAAAAAATTAGTAGCATTCAGTGGTACAACCGTGTCTGATTCAGCAGTGCGCAGAAAATTGCATAGTTTAGGTTTTAATTCACGCATTGCACGACGTAAACCATGTTTAAGTGCAGCAAATATAAAAAGGCGCGATTTCGCCTTAAAATACCGAAATCACTCAATTGATTTTTGGAAAAAGGTGAAATTTGTTGACGAGATTAAGTTTAACATCTTGCATAATGATGGTAAACAGCAGAGAGTCTGAAGAAAACCGAATCAGGAATAACAATTAAAAAATATCAATTTAACGATAAAACACAGGGGTGGAAACATAATGATGTGGGGTGCAATGGGATATTATGGCTTAAGAAATCTTAAATTTATTGAAAGCACCATGGATAGCAGAGTGTATTGAAATATTTTAAAATGAAATTTAAGGGCATCGGCTGAAATTAACCATTGTGGAATAGTGATGGGCTGAATAGATATTTTTTAAGATCAAGATCGATTGATTCTTTTTTGGTATTAACCTGTTACTGTTATTCAATCAAATAAAAATTTGATATTTTAAGTTCAAAAGTATTCCTTATAGTGGATTTTTATTTTTTATATTATAAATATATTTCGGCAATCAAGTTGCCATCTTCAGTATTTATCATGAACTCACAGTATTTATCAGTATTTATCAAGAGTTCATGATAAATACTGAAGATGGCAACTTGATTGCCGAAATATATTTATAATATAAAAAATAAAAATCCACTATAAGGAATACTTTTGAACTTAAAATATCAAATTTTTATTTGATTGAATTTAAAAGTGGAATTAAAAGTTACACATTAGAGAAATTCTTAATATGAATTTCAACAATTTGTTACTGTTAACCTGATCTTTTTGATCAATTGATTCTTTTTTTTAACGGTATTTTTAATCAAGAAAATTATTATAAAAAAATTTTTTTATTCATTTTCTATCTAAATATAATTACAAATAAATGAATATATAGTACTTAAAAATATCTTTAAAAATAATTTTGTTTATATAATTAATCTATTTGAAAAAATAAATATCAAAATCAAATCAAAATTATTAATAAAAATAAAAATAATTTCTATAAAACTTCAATCAATCACCACTGAAACAGAATTTTTTTGCGAATGAATCAGTTCGGTTAAATGATCAATTCGTTCAAAAGAATCGATTCCTTCAAAAGAATCATTTCGTATAAAATAACCAATTCGTTCAAAGGAATCATTTCGATCAAAAGATCAATTCGTTTAAAAGAATCATTTCGTATTAAAAGATCAGTTCATCCAAAAGAATTGGTTTGATTGAAAAAAAACGAGACGAATAGAGAAAACGACTTAAAAAGTGATTTTCTCTTTACGTTGTGTAACTTTACTCATAGTTAGTGGACATGATATCAATTCGATCTCGCATGAGATCGTTTATAACTCTAATAATTTTTGGGAAAGATTAAAAACAATTATACTTTTGAATATATTAAATTTATTTCCATACAAACTTTGATCGGGATTGAAAATCCCATTGATTATGATGTGTCAGTTTTTCTTTATTAAAGTTAGAAACTTATTCGATCTTGAGTACTTAATTCCCGATTTCAAATAATTACACAATTTTCTGAGATGATTTTGAAAAATTCTGGGATGCGATGAAATTAGTATTACCTGATAAACATTATATTTTACTCTGGGATGAGATCTTGGGATAGCTTCACACACTTAATTTGTAGCTAGACGCACGAAGCCACCGACACTAACTGAGCAAAAATGTGTCTCTGTGGCACTATTCTAGTAATTCCTCGGGATTAGGGAATTGGGGAATGATTTTGTACTTTTTGTGATTATGTATTTTTTTGTCTGGCATTCTGAGGTAAAAAGCTTGTATTAAATTGAATAATTTTCCCTTCCAATTTTGGTAATGTAATAATTATTACCAATTTATAAATATTTAACTCGAATTTTTTTTTTCAGTAGGTTGGAAAAAATATATTTGAATAGAAATTACATATAAAATTTTTCCCCATTTCTATATTCCCAGTTAACTTCCAGAATAGTACCACTGGACAAATGCGTCTCTGGTCCGAAAGCGACAGCAATTAATAATTACATATTTTGTGGCATTTGTTTTAATGGATTGACGGGTTTGAGTTAATATACAGACTACATATTTTGCTCTTTTTAATTTTTGTCGTTAAAGTTTATGAATTTATTGAATGTTAATAAGATTAGGTTCAATTATTAATTCGTCTACTTTTATATTTTTTTTATACTATATTTACATTAAGAGTAATATTTTTTCACGATTTTTTACGCGAATTTTTTTTTACGCGAGTTTTGCGGAACGTATCTATCGCGTAAAACCAGAATTAGGTCAGTTGAATATAGTAAACAAATTATTGCATGACTAACATCGCGACCAATCAAGTATCACAGTTGTCGCTATTGAAGATTAGTTTAAATAACAAATTTTTAATGGAGGTTTACTAACAAATTTCCATACAACAATCGACTAACTTAATTTGTTCTACATACATGTGATACATAGAAAATCGAAAGCTTTAGAAACGTACAGCTGAGAACCATAGCTAAGTTCGTGGCTTCAAGATCTGATTTTCATTACGCATCTCACACTTATTAAGGTGTAAAACAAATTTTCACGTCAATAGTAAGGTAACATGATTCTAGACTTTTGATTTTTAAATACGAACACAACATGTAAAATTTGATGGTCATCAATCAACCCCTAAGCCCAAATTTCTGATATAAACTCACCGGTGGGATGTTTGATCATCACTTCTTTGATATTTCTATTGTCTTCTATTAGATTATTAGAAATGTTCACATTTCCGTATCGCTAAACGCTACTAAACTGAACAGCCTATCATATGTCAAAAATTAATTTACAATTAGTTAGCAAATAGCATTCATACTTTTGCTCTTTCATGTGAAAATATTAATACACTTAACTAGAAAACCCACCGTAAACTTTTAGTATTACAATCAGTTTATTAGTTTATTATTATAAGTTTGTCATTTAACTTTTATTTAAGTCATTCAATTCTAAATAAAATAGTACCTCTTCTCATTCAAACCTAATTCTTTACTTGAAACTGCTTCGCCTGACTGCACGGCATTTGGCACGTTAATCGGTTTGAACGTACTTTTAAGATAAGAACAGGTTGATCAAATATAAATCCAATGGTTTCTTCAACTAAATCAACTATATATGACTTTCGGTAAAAGTGTCGTGTCAGATCGAATATGTTTTCGATTTTCCACACTCACATCTTCATTTCGTGTGAATTTAAAAAAAATTCAACGCCAGTTGAGCTTCCAATCCCATATTTCGTAAATTTCGTTTTTGTTAATACAAATTGTAATTAACTGTGCCGGTGTAAAAGATTTATTCTCTGTCTGCCGAGTTGGTGGTTTGAAGTTTATTTCTACGTGTTCGGCAATCAGGTCCTTTTTTTTGCACTGCCACCCAGATTACATCAACCATTTTATATGCGTGGCACTTGCAGTTTAAGGCTTTTCTGACCTTTAGTGGCCTTCCACAACGAATATTCCGTATCAGGTTTACCTGTCAGGTTACTGAAACAATTAGCTATTGACTCATTCTTGATCTCTTTTATAAGCAGTTTAAGTTTGTTACACAACTTGCTTACGAATGTTTTATCTTGAGAGGCTCTTATTCTGTGCCACGTTTTGCGAGCTCGTCTTTTTTCGTTAACCAAGTATCTCACTTCAACTGGGTGGCTTATCATTTACAGTAATATACCTTGCTGGAGGGGGTACTTTCGCATTCCGCTTTCTGTATACTTCCAATGAGATTTTCCAGCTCTTCTTCTGTCACATAAGTGTTCGAGATTGGCACCTGTAGATTGCCGTTTTCTTCGACTAGTTCTCGAAAGTATTCCCAGTTTGTTTTGTTTTTTGTTAGTTTTGGCGGGCTTGCTTTCCTAGTTGCCGTGGAACTTATTGTCATTAAAACTGTTGAACGAACCGATGATAGACCTTCTTCATTTTCGACTACTTAGAAATTTTCGGAGATTCCTTTTAATAAATAGAAGTATTGAATATCAGGAATTTTATTTATTTTCGTAGGCCAGTAGGATAGCTTTTTACTGGAGTGGAACTTACATTTATTTGCTCTGCCTGCGTCAAATAGCTCTCTTCTTTTGGGAGTAGTTCGAATTGATCCCCAGAATTTGTTTTTTTGCATTAAAGTCTCCTCCAATAATGAATTTTTTACCAAGCGATTTAAAAAATTTGATGTTTTCTTTTTTTGGGTTATATCTGGTTGGACAGTATATTGCTGAATAAGTGCTGATATAGTGTAGCTCTTGTAGTTTTTGGTTTCAATAGAAACAGTTGCTACTTTCATACCTTCTTACTCTATTTTAAGTTCTTCATGATGTTAAATATTTTCCTAGATGAAGATTGCTGTCCCACCTCTAGCTCTTCCTGTTCGGCGAAGAGCTAGACAGCACTGGTATCCACATATTTTGAAATACGAGACTAAAAAAAGTGATATTCTGATAGTTTAGGCATATTTTTTTGTGTTTAAAATAAAATAGGTAATTTAAATTAATATTGAAATAATCTTATATTGAAATGCGTTGCGCAAGACTATTTGCATTGCCAAATCGTGTGAGTGTGCCAAATCGAAAACATATTTGATCTGACATGACAGTTTTATCGAAAGGCATATATAGTTGAAGAAAGCATTGGATTCATATGAGAAATATACGAAATTTGAGATTTGAAGCACAATTGGCTCACTTGATTCATTTTAATTCATATCACTTTTATATTTTAGATTCATATCTTTCTAGCTTAAAAGAAATATATATTTTTTTGATTTATTAGCTAAACTCATTGGATTCAGTATTCATCTGGTTTTACTGGAAATGTTTATTATACAACAAATTTTTGATTTAAAATGTTATATGAAGAATATGAATTTTTAATTATTTTTCAAAATTATAAAATTGAGTTGGTTTTAAACGTATTTAAAATTAATTTTTGCGGTTATATGTTTTAATTATTATGCTTCATTTTACTATCTTAAATTATATTCTATTTCTTAGTAAAATGTTACCTAATCACAAAATTAATATTTATTATATCACGATAGTTCGATAGATTCACGATACTTTTGCTAGGGTTGCCATAAGTATAATTTTCATAAATTATACTTCTGGCTAACCTTTTATACGTTTAATTTCACTATAAGCTATGAATATAGGCAGTGGTTAAATCTGCGGCAGTTGGAGCGGGAGGTACTGCGTTCGAATCCCGATAGGAGCAGGATGCAAAATGGATTTTGCACCATACGATTACGATCAATGGTGTAAATGAACATATCTATGACCACCTGTTGGAGTGCAGAATTCATGGGCCAACCCATCTTCCATGTCAGTACTATAGGCTATCATGGAGCTATGCAAGGTGCAGACGGTTTGGTAAATCGGACATATAGCCATACGTCCTCGTTTTGGCTGCGTAAGTGTAGGGTAAGGACGTAAATACGCGAACCGCGAAAGACTTGGAAGTGCCTTGAGCCCCAAAACTGATTCCATAGTAATAAAATATATATAAAAAAAACATATGAATATAAATATTATAAGAATATTTTATTTATTGAATTTGAAAGTGGAACAAATCACACAAATAAATTTTATTAAGAATTTAAATAAATAAATAAAATGTGGAGTGTTAAAATATACTCACTTAACTATACTATTTTGAGTCACAATTTATACTAATGTATACTATAATATAACACATTTATATTGATAAGAATCGAAGCTTTTATCTATAAAATTAATAAATAAATAAAGTGATGAACAAATCTTCTATTAATGTGTTTAGTATCAAGTAAAGAACCCCTTTTAAGAGAATGTACTGTACAAAAATGGATGTTATTTTAGTTCATGCCTTTAAGCTATCAAAACACAGCTGATTTGTCAGCTGACATCTCATTAGTTTGATTTACCATTTTAAGAATAGACTAACGCCGCAGCGCAACGCTTGTAAATTGTAAAAATTTCATATCAAAATAATGGTTTGTTTGCCAAACACATCGTGCATAGTGTTCACTTTTCAGTCATCATAATGGTCCATTAGAGCGGCAAGGTCGGTTAATTATGGATCGCTTTCGCAGCATGTACATACTCTTGATGATAAGCTATGAAGCGCAGCATTGAGAAATTCAATAGATTCGTCGTCATGGAGATCGACTGTCCATTCACTTTATGGAAGTTTTTATCCAAGGATCTAGGTTTAGTGCTTATAAAATTCAACTTGTCCAGGAATTAATGCTATGCAACTATCGCACACGCCGCAAATTCATCCAATGGCCTAAACCTCAAATTGATGTTGATTTTCTATTCCAAACAAAATTATATTCAGCGATGACGCATACTTTTGGCTGAATGTGGGAACGTTAATAACAGAATTGTCGGATCTACACTCCAAGTGTAGATAATCCACAAGCCTCTGCCGAAGCAATCAATTACATTCAGAGAAAATCACCGTTTGGCACGTTTAATGGGACGGCGTAATCATTGTATCGTTTTTGATGATATAATGAATGTATAAAATGCGATAAGCAAGCTGAACAATCATAAAAACTTAAATAAGAAAGAAATATGTTTGTTCTTTATAGAAACAGATTTGAAGTTTTTTCCGATTGTGCAAAATATTCATGAAACATGAACTCCCCACCGATAAGGTACGATAACACTTTTATAACATGTATATAGTAGGTAAATTTATGGAGGGAACCGCGATTTTATTTGTTATGTTCTAATTTTCGATTAAATGATAAGAGCTGGTATATACGAGTAGATACGAAATATAATTTGTTTTCATATAAAAGTGTGTAGTTCCCATATTTATCAAAAAAGAGATGATTTGCCGATCATACACCGTATATGAACTATACGCCACTGTCGTTAATATATGTGTCGCATCAATGTCAACCTTATATTTGTGTCATAAATATGTGGTGTAAGATATAGATCAATACGACTTATTGTGAAGATTTTAACATTTCGATTTCAGTAACTGGATAACATGGTTGATTTTGACAATTTTATCGACAGTAAGATTTGCAACATAGATATTCATTCGGAGAACTCGAAATAATATTTACGAAATACTTAAAATGATAAGATTCTAATAATTTAACAACTGGGTGTAACAGTACATATAAGTTAATTAACTTATATATAGAAATTATATCATTTACCTAAGATACTGGCTACTGGTTTCAACCTTATCAAAGGTTAGTACTCATACTTTTAAGTGTATCAATCAATCGGGTTCTATACACAGTTGCTGACACTTTGATTTTGGTGTTCCAATATGTTCCAGGTTGACAGGTTATTTAGTAGTCGAGTTTGTAGTGCAGGGTTTAATAAAAATAGACGCAATTTCTGACATACCAGTTCCATAGTTATACGATTAGACGCTAATGGGCGCCATGACATTAACTTCGCTCGTTTAAACAATACTTCTCTGATTCAGCGATCTACCTCTGTTTACTATACTCATACGTATCGATTCTGATTTATCCCAATTGGAGTAGTGTTATCTTTTCATCGTTTAATTGCCATTTTAACGAAAATCCCTATCATTATAATTTGAGTTGTTCAGATTCCTTCGTTACTTCTACTACATCGTATAATTCTTATAGTCAACAGTCAGACGGTGTAGATTACCAAAAACGATAACCATAAAATAAATTGGTACACAAAAATTAAATATTACACAAATACAATATTAAATATTTTTTATTAATTATAAATAAAATATTTATTATAAATTATATTCAGGCGTTTTCAATTGACTAGGTGACACATATCGTGATTGTAAAAAACTGTACCTACGACACATTTTCTTTACTTTTAAAAATAAAATCGGTATATGTAAGGCTATTAGTAATACGTTGACTATCAATAACATAATCAATATGTCACGAAGATTAATGATTTTTAAATCAATTGCGGTACAGCTATTATTGATTTGTTGTTCTTCATTAACCGAACATATTTCTTGAAAAGTTTCATCATTATTTTCAGAACTAATTGAATGATTTGTATCCCTCATAACAGTGATGTTGAGTTGTTTAAATCGTTTCAGGGCCTGCTTTAAATCATTGCACATCCATAAATTATCCGAAATGTTAATCATATGTAACATCGGTAATAAATATTCCAATTCTTCGAACGTTTGATTTCGGATTTGATTCCCATTGATGTATATAGTTGTCGTAACTTATCCGAAATTGAAATCGCATTCAAATCGATCCAAATTAAGTGATTATGTGAAATGTCGAGTACTTTTAAGTCGTATAGATTGGCAAATATTTGAAAGCCATCGCGTTGAAAATTAGTCGAACGTAATCTCAAAATTTTTAATTTCGACAACGACTCAAACATTTCACTCTGATTACCGAAACTATTGATTGGATTTTCAGACAAATCGAGAACATTTAAATTTTTAATCATGGACAAGTTCCCCAGCGTATTATTCTGTAATGATAGTTCTTGTAAGTTACTATCACTAATATGTTGAAAATTTGTCTGAATTAATTGGTTACTGTCGGCGTGTACCACTCGAACGAATTGATTTATTTCTAGTGTTCGAAGATTATTGCCATTCAACGAAATGCGTTCAATATTGTCTAAACTCGCGAATGAGATTTCCATAATACGATTTGAATTAAGATTTAAAGTTTTAATAAATTTGACAGTTTTTAAAACATTTTCATTGAACGACGTCATTTTATTATTATTTTATTTTAGTTCAGTTAAAGCTGCGGCAAAGCTGCGGTTAAAGCTGGTTAAAGCTTGGTTAAAGCTGCGGCAGTTGGAGTGGCAGGTACCGGGTTCGAATCCCGATAGTGGCAGGGATGATAAAGGGATTTTTCACCATACGATTACGATCGGACGTGTGAATGAATACATCTATGACCCCCTTGGAGTGCAGAATTCATGAACCAACCTATCTTCTATGTCAGTATTATAGGCGGACATGGAGCTATGCAATGTGCTTGATGGTTCTACGTAAATCGGATCTATAGCCGTACATCCTCGATTTGGGTGTAATGGCGTAAGGTTAGGACGTAAATAAGCAAACCGCGAAGGAGTTGGAAGTGCCTCGAGCCCCGAAACAGATTGTAGAGATAAAAACAAACAAACACTTTTTTTTAACTATAATCTTTGATTTTATGGATGTGTACCTTTTATGGATAAAGGGTCTTAATATTATATATGCCACAAATTAAAACTCAAAATACTATTTATCATTATTCAATTGTATTGCATTTATGTTATACATTGAAATTGTTTTAAAAATATCGACTGTCAACAATATAGTTTTACTACCAATACAATGGCTGCAATTACAATTAATACAAATTTAATTATTGGAATGGAATAGTTCTTCTTTAGCAGTTAATAAATGTTCTTCTATTAGCAATAACGTATCTGAAATTTTATTTAAAATTTCAGAATTAGAACTGGTTGATATCGGTTGAACTCTTGTTGCCTCTATTGCCATTTGGGGACTAACAGATAATTTTTCCATTTCCTTTTCATAACATTGTATGTCGCGAAATTTCGACGTATTTCTCAATAAATGACTCGTAGAAAATGACTTCATAACAGTAATGTTGAGTTGTTTAAATCGTTTCAGGGCCTGCTTTAAATCATCACACAACCAGGGATTATCCGAAATGTTAATCATATTCAACCGCGGGAATAAATATTCTAATTCATCGAACGTTTGATTTCGAATTTGATTCCCATTAAGGTATAGTTGTCGTAAATTATCCAAAATCGAAAACGAATCCAAATCGATCCAACTTAAGTTATTATGTGAAATGTCAAGAACTTCCAAGTCGTATAGATTGGCAAATATTCGATAGTCATTGCGCTTAAAATTAATCGAACATAATTTTAAAATTTTTAAATTCGATAACGAATCAAACACATTACTCTGATTGGCGAAACTATTGATTGGGTTTTCGGACAAATCGAGAACGTTTAAATTTTTAAAATTTTCAATCATCGTTAAGTTCGCCATCGTATTATTTCGTAGTGATAGTTCTTGTAAACTACTATCACTAATATGTTGAAAATTTGTCTGAATTAATTCGTTACTGTCGGCGTGTAACACTCGAACGAATTGATTTATTCCTAGTGTTCGAAGATTATTGTCATTCAACAAAATGCGTTCAATATTGTCTAAGCGCGCGAATGAAATTTTCACAATACGATTTGAATTAAGATTTAAAGTTTTAATAAATTTGACAGTTTTTAAACTAGTTTCATTGAACGACGTCAGTTTATTATTATTCAATTTAAGCTCAGTAAAATTTAAATTTTTAAAAATATCACAACATTCAATCGATTCAATCACATTCCAGCTTAAATCAAGTATGTTGATCGATGATTTGATAAATAACATGTTTGGTAAGATTTTGATTTTATTGTGAGACAAATTAAGAGTCGACAATTGTGTTTGATGACTAAACGCATTTGGATGAATTTGACTAATGTTGTTATAGGAAAGATCGATTAGAATTAGATTGTCTGCACCATAAAATTCTGAATGGGTTAACGCGAAAATATTATTGTGCGACAAATTGAAATGTTTCAAATTAAATAGCCCCAGAAAATCATGTCGAGCTATTTTTGATATATTGCAATTACTTAAATCGATTGTTTCCAATTTTGGTAGTTTATGAAATATACTTTTTGGTATATCAAACATCTGTGAATTAATAAATTTTAACTGGGTTGTAGTCTTTGATATATTTTCAAATTCTGGAGAATTATTGCTGCCGATGTTATAATTGTTGATTATACATGCATTGTATGGGTTGGATTGGCTTTCGCTGCACGCATATGATTGGCTCCAAATGATATTTGGCAATAGAATCAAACAGAATGCTAGTAACACTCGTGCGCTATTGAAAAGAATAAAACAAATGTGTTATTTGATACATTAGTAACTCACCATACCTTATTATTTAATTAGTCATATAGTTGTGATTAGATCAATAAATTGGTAAAACATTGATATGTGAGTTGATTACATAGAATATATCAGTTGATTTAAAAAAGAATATATCAGTTGATCTTTTTCAAAAACCTGTTGGATGATGGAGATGGTGCGGTCAACGATGTACGAATGAAAGTGATATCTATATTATGCTAAATAGTTCATGTTTATTTATAAGATTTCATTGACGAATCATGATTAATCTCACACATAATCATATTAAGATCATGCATATACCCACTTAAAGGTTGCAAATATTATTGTAGCTTTAAAACGACTTAAAGGAAAAATGGTCATGATCGACAATATAGCGGTAGGTTTATTCTTGTAAATCAAAATTGAACAGTAATAATTTCAAGCCATTCTAAACTGATTTAATGCTTTTAAAATATAGCAAATCAGAATACACAAAGATTTCAGGTAAAAAAAATAACGAGATTAATCTTGCTTATCTTATTTCAATAACATTATATATATATATATATATAAACCAAAGAGAGACTTAAGTTTATCAATACACATACAATAATACATGGTTTCAATTACAAATAAATCCAAAGCGAATTTGTATGAAGTTTGAGGTAAAAGATGCAAATTGTATGGATTTTTTTAATAGTTACACAAACAATATACAAAATTATCAAGAAAGCAACAAATCTAAGGTAATGAACTTGTAACAAAACTGACATATTTAATTAAAAACATTTTAACATTAAAAACTTCAAAAATACTTAAATAAAGTGTAACATTATGTTTACTGATTTAAAACCATAACTAACTAAAATCACTTTCACGTACTCACTAAACTTGATATTACTAGTCGAAGCTGCGAGTTTAACAGATCTATTAACTATTTTATCATCACAAATATATTAGAGGTTCTATCTATGAGTTATCTAATTAGAAGTAAAAATTTATTCAATATTTGAATATTTAACTGAATACTATTTTTAATTATGATCTGATCAACAACTACAAATTGTTAAAATGGAAATAAAAAGTAAACACTTAGATATACCTTATCATTTTACTTGTTTATTGATCTACTGCCAAATAATTAATGCCGTGTTAAATCCTAATTTCAACTATATATGTATGTTAAGCAATGAAAAAAAGTTGTATGATATAAGATAATATAATATGTACTTAATTAAAGGGTTTTTTAATGAGAGGTTTCATTTTGATATTTAAAACACGAGTAGTTTTTAAGATAAATCAATGATTGTTTATTTTATTGTAAAGAGCAAGGTATACTATTCACTGTTGGTATTTTACTTGTAAAAAACGTTTATTGCTTTTTTATGTAAATTATGTAAAATACAGCGTAAATTGCAAAACGTATATTACATGTAAAAAACAAAGACAACATCAGTCGCAGTGCTATCTTTTTTAAAATGTGAAAAATTTCCCAGCGTTCGCTTTGCTCATTATTAATTAAAATAGATAAATGGGTATTGCGAGTTATAAGTTGAAAAACGATATTTTCCACCTTCACCCGAGCCAGTTAAAAAGATTTTAAACAAATTTAACCTCTTAATAATTTTAATCTAAATCAAAAATAATTGTTACATTCAGTTTGTAGTCGAAAAAAATCTAGACAGTTAATTATTTCACAATTCTATTCATAAAATACTAAGAAGCGTTGTTGAAACGAATATTGTACCAGTGATCAAAATTTTTTAAGATTGGTTATAATGCTGCTGCCTTCTATACTTGGAACATAACTTCATTTCGCCAAAACAATCGATAAAGTTTCTCCTCTATTCTTATATACTATGGGACAACTAAATCTGGTTAAATAGCTGAGCTGACGACCACCATCTGTAAAAGCCAACATAATACCGAAGTTTTCGTATAAATAAGGGAGAATAAAGATAAACAAGTGGTTTGATGTGTACTGTCGTCTTGCTGTTGAGTAAATATTATGAAACGCAAACTCGGTTTACTATTGCAAGGAAAAAGCTTGCTATACTAAACGACACTTAAATGAATTTGGAGATGACTGAACTATGTGAACATTTCTATTTTAATTTCGATATATTCTATATCAATATCTTCGCTTTAGATTAGATTAAATAATGGGGTTTAGAGAACTTACAGGTCTAGTAAAAATTAACTTTCTTATATTAAAAATTAATGACGAATCATCGATAATCGATACAGGTGATAGTAAAATGGGAAATTATCAAGGTGGTGGTTTATTAGATTAGATTTTATTTAATGTAATTTTCGAAGAAATTAGATTATTAAGTGAATGTTAAAATTTTGCATTAAAATTAAATTCCTTAGGGTAATTTGTAATTTTTTAATTTTCCCACCACTTAAGTGCGTGATAATGCCGATAATTCCTATACTATGTTCACATTAATCATCAAAATGAGTTTTCTATTTTTTATATGTATTCATATACTATTGTTTTACGGTTGTAGGAAAAGGCCCGACGTTATCAACGAATGTAGCCTAGCGCTCAGTCAAACAGCCCAATCAATCAGCTCATTATATTCGGAGAAGAAACTTTATCGATTGCTTTGGCGAAATGAAGTTATGTTCCAAGTATAGAAGGCAGCAGCATTATAACCAATCTTAAAAAATTTTGATCACTGGTACAATATTCGTTTCAACAACGCTTCTTAGTATTTTATGAATAGAATTGTGAAATAATTAACTGTCTAGATTTTTTTCGACTACAAACTGAATGTAACAATTATTTTTGATTTAGATTAAAATTATTACAAGGTTAATGGGCGATCGCAAAGTACATTATTCTTTCCCCATTTTCGGTCGCAGTTTCGTGTCGGGAGTACGGACCTATATTGTTACATAAGTCGGTCTGATTTCTGCCAGCTCTAGCATTAAAGTCACCAATCACCAATTTGACATCGTGCTCCGGTATAGAACCTATCAGATTATCCAGATTATTTTAAAATATGACTTTATCTTGGAGTTGGCTTACATCAGTGGGCGCATGTACACAGACAATTGACAGGTTGGCTAATCTCATGTGCAAGCGAAACTTACACATTCGATTATCGACTGCTTGAAAGTCCAAGACAGCCTTTTTTACCTGTGGCCCAATGAGAAATCCAACCCCAAGATTTCCGAGGTCATCTCCACTGTGTAGCAACGTATAGCCTTGGGACACATGGTCTCCACTTTTAGGCCATCGAGTTTCTTGGAGGGGTACGAGTTCCAGCCGATACTCTTTCATGCATGTGATAAGGCGGTCCAAGGCGCCAGGTTTTCTTAATGACTGCACGTTCCACGTGCCGATCCTCAATCTCGTAACCGGGTACTTAAGCGGGGGTTCTTTTTTTTTGTTGTTTTGGCGGTATCCGATTTTTTTATTTTTCTTGACATTTTTAACATTTTTACTTTTTTACGGATGCGGGTAGTCAGCCCAGCGATCCAACCAGATTTAGTCGCCTCCTACGACAAGCTCTGGATACTGTGGTGGTATTCTATGGGTCTCATGTTTCGTTCGTAATATTTACGAAACACAAATGCTCCCAACCACAGGGCTAATTATCCATAAGGTCGGTTTAATAACTGTCCATAAGGTCGGTTAATTATGGATCGTTTTCGCATCATGTACATACTCTTGATGATAAGCTATACAGCGCAGCATTGAGAAATTCAATAGATTCGTCGTCATGGAGATCGACTGTCCATTCACTTTATGGAAGTTTTTATCCAAGGATCTAGGTTTAGTGCTTATAAAATTCAACTTGTCCAGGAATTAATGCTATGCAACTATCGCACACGCCGCAAATTCATCCAATTGCCTAAACCTCAAATTGATGTTGATTTTCTATTCCAAACAAAATTATATTCAGCGATGACGCATACTTTTGGCTGAATGTGGGAACGTTAATAACAGAATTGTCGGATCTACACTCCAAGTGTAGATAATCCACAAGCCTCTGCCGAAGCAATCAATTACATTCAGAGAAAATCACTGTTTGGCACGTTTAAGGGGATGGCGTAATCATTATATCGTTTTTGATTATATAATGAATGTATAAAATGCGATAAGCAAGCTGAACAATCATAAAAACTTAAACAAGAAAGAAATATGTTTGTTCTTTATAGAAACATATTTGAAGTTTTTTCCGATTGTGCAAAATATTCATGAAACATTAACTCCCCACCGATAAGGTACGATAACATTATTTATAACATGTATATAGTAGGTAAATTTATGGAAGGAACCGCGATTTTATTTGTTATGTTCTAATTTTCGATTAAATGATAAGAGCTGGTAGATACGAAATATAATTTATTTTCATTTATCAAAAAAGAGATGATTGGCCAATTTTACACCATAAATATGAACTATGCGCCAATATCGTTAATATGTGTCGCATCAATGTCAACTTTATATTTGTGTCATAAATATGTGGTGTCATAAATATGTAAGATACAGATCAATACAACTTATTGTGAAGTTTTTAACATTTCGATTTCAGTAACTGAATCACATGGTCGATTTTGACAATTTTATCGACGGTAAGATTTGCGATATAGATATTCATTCGGAGAAATCGAAATAATATTAACAAAATACTTAAAATGATAAGATTCTAATAATTTAACAACTGGGTGTAAACAGTACATGTAAGTTAATTAACTTATAAATAGAAATTATATCATTTACCTAAGATACTGGTTTCAACCTAATCAAAGGTTAGTACTCATACTTTTAAGTGTATCAATCAATCGGGTTCTATACACAGTTGCTGACACTTTGATTTTGGTGTTCCAATATGTTCCAGATTGACAGGTTATTTAGTAGTCGAGTTTGTAGTGCAGGGTTTAATAAAAATAGACGCAATTTCTGACATACCAGTTCCATAGTTATACGATTAGACGCTAATGGGCGCCATGACATTAACTTCGCTCGTTTAAACAATACTTCTCTGATTCAGCGATCTACCTCTGTTTACTATACTCATACGTATCGATTCTGATTTATCCCAATTGGAGTAGTGTTATCTTTTCATCGTTTAATTGCCATTTTAACGAAAATCCCTATCATTATAATTTGAGTTGTTCAGATTCCTTCGTTACTTCTACTACATCGTATAATTCTTATAGTCAACAGTCAGACGGTGTAGATTACCAAAAACGATAACCATAAAATAAATTGGTACACAAAAATTAAATATTACACAAATACAATATTAAATATTTTTTATTAATTATAAATAAAATATTTATTATAAATTATATTCAGGCGTTTTCAATTGACTAGGTGACACATATCGTGATTGTAAAAAACTGTACCTACGACACATTTTCTTTACTTTTAAAAATAAAATCGGTATATGTAAGGCTATTAGTAATACGTTGACTATCAATAACATAATCAATATGTCACGAAGATTAATGATTTTTAAATCAATTGCGGTACAGCTATTATTGATTTGTTGTTCTTCATTAACCGAACATATTTCTTGAAAAGTTTCATCATTATTTTCAGAACTAATTGAATGATTTGTATCCCTCATAACAGTGATGTTGAGTTGTTTAAATCGTTTCAGGGCCTGCTTTAAATCATTGCACATCCATAAATTATCCGAAATGTTAATCATATGTAACATCGGTAATAAATATTCCAATTCTTCGAACGTTTGATTTCGGATTTGATTCCCATTGATGTATATAGTTGTCGTAACTTATCCGAAATTGAAATCGCATTCAAATCGATCCAAATTAAGTGATTATGTGAAATGTCGAGTACTTTTAAGTCGTATAGATTGGCAAATATTTGAAAGCCATCGCGTTGAAAATTAGTCGAACGTAATCTCAAAATTTTTAATTTCGACAACGACTCAAACATTTCACTCTGATTACCGAAACTATTGATTGGATTTTCAGACAAATCGAGAACATTTAAATTTTTAATCATGGACAAGTTCCCCAGCGTATTATTCTGTAATGATAGTTCTTGTAAGTTACTATCACTAATATGTTGAAAATTTGTCTGAATTAATTGGTTACTGTCGGCGTGTACCACTCGAACGAATTGATTTATTTCTAGTGTTCGAAGATTATTGCCATTCAACGAAATGCGTTCAATATTGTCTAAACTCGCGAATGAGATTTCCATAATACGATTTGAATTAAGATTTAAAGTTTTAATAAATTTGACAGTTTTTAAAACATTTTCATTGAACGATGTCATTTTATTATTATTTAATTTTAGTTCAGTTAAATTTAAATTTTTTTAAATATCACAACACTCGATCGATTCAATCACATTCCAGCTTAAATCAATTTTGTTGATCGATGTATTGCTAAATAACATGTTTGATAATATTTTGATTTGATTATGAGATAAATTAAGATTTGACAATTTAGTTAGATCTATAAACGCATTTGGATGAATTTGTTTTATGCAATTATTCGACAGATCAATTTGATTTAAATTACGGGCACGTGAAAACACTGATTCATTCAATACTGAAATATTATTGTGCGACAAATTTAAATGTTTTAAATTAGAATTAAAATTATTCCGCGTTATTTCTTGTATGTGGCAATTATTAAAATCTACTGTTTGTATATTTGGCAGTTCATTTAATATTTCGTTTGGTATAACTAAAAACTGTGAATTAATAAACTTCAGATGTGTTAATTTATTCTTTGTATTCAATTGGAGTTCTCGTGAATTATCGAGGTTAATGTTATAATTGTTGATGGTACATGATATGATGTATGTGAAACTGGCCCGAAAAGCATCCCGAAAAAATTGTGTCTTTGCTTAATATGTAATATTTTCGGGCTGGCCCGAAAAATTTAGAAAAACTGCATTACCTTTAATTCTTATCCCGATTTTTTTTTAGATCAGCATACTACAACTAAATTTGATTTTGCAAACTAAAACTAAAAAATGGAATAACATTTAATGCAAAAATTTTTAATAATGTACATGAAAAGCAAATTTACTGACACACTTATTTCCATAAATTAGTCTGTATTATTGTATAATGATATTGATTCAGACAAAAATACCAAAAAGTTATCTTATGAGACGGTATACACAAGGATTACCCGAGACTTCGGCCACTCTTACGACTTAGTGTAGGCCATTTGAAATCCAAATAATGTAGCCCCATTTTTATACGAGGTGGATAGAAGGTTGTATTCTAAGACGTTTATACCAATTTTTACATAGACGTTTATACTAATCAAATATATATTATATCAATTCATAGACGTTTATATCAATTTTATTCGCAATGGTGCATTGCGATTAACCGCATTTTTCTTTTTATTCATAGACGTTTATATCAAATGTTGTGGGTATCAAATACGGTACGCACGGTCATGCGCGGTGTTCCTGAAGGAGACTTCTCGCATGACCGTATTTACATTATAAATCATAGACGTTTATTAGACGTTAAAGTAACAAACAAATTTTTAATGAAACACGTAAGTTAAGATTTACGTGTTTATTTCATATTTCATGTTTTAAGATTATCTTAACTCTTTCATTAACTCTATTTCTAATTGTTTTTAATATTGGTGGAGATACCTCAAAATAATCAGCATTATTTTGTGTATGTTTTACTTTGTAGAATACATTCATTATAGCACGATCTTCAGAATTCGTAAAAGTTTGTTCTTCTGAATAATATTTATACTCTATAACATCAAAACTGACTTTTCTTGTTGGGTCAGATATGATTTAGTGATAGCAACTGTCGGATCATATTTTACACTATCAATTTCGGTTCTTATACATATGTATGTATAGGTGCAAGTACCAAATTATCACTTACCATCTTTCCATACATAATTTTAATACGTAAATTCTTTAAATGATCGAAGAGCAATTTAAAAATATTTAATATATAATAATATATAAAATATTTAATAATTTTTTAAAATAGAAAAAAATTCTCCTCAAGCGACCGATCTCCACAAATGGCCGTTTTTTAGTGTGGTAATTCTCAGATTACGATTAAGTTTATAAGATCGGTTATGTCATAAATACTAGTTATTCATCCTACACAGAAAAAACTTTTCTGATTGTATCGAGTGAATGATGAAATATACTTATAGAGAATATTTATAGAAATATATAGATTATGTACTGATTTTCTTCTTTTAAAATGTTTTGTTTTTAAACGGATGTTAAAAATTTACAGCTGTAAAAAGTTTTCGAATTTGTGCCATAATTTTTTTTCGATGTCGATTCTAGTTGATTTGAGAGCAATATACCTTATAAATAATTAATATGTCATTATGCACAAAAAAATAGTAAAACATGTTTTGTTATTAGTGCTAAATTAATTTTTTAAAATAAAAAACATTTTTATTTTTAAATTTTAGTTTACAATATATTTTTATTTCATAATTTTTACAAGTTTTATATACTAATTTAAAATACTAGGTTATTATTTTATCCTACAACCTATAAATCATTATTAAGTTATGAAAATAAAAAAAAAATTGAGTGGCGGTCATACAGTTTCCACAATTTTATAACCGTACGGTACTGAATCGTGGTTTTCTAAAAACTTGTGTTTCTCAGAGTTGGGTTTGTATTTTTTAACTTCAGACTTTTTAACTGCATTAAATTGTTCTGTACGTCGAATGTTAGTAGAATTAAATTCGTTCGTAGTTAAGAATAATACGCGCTTAAATGAACTTATTTCTCTAATATTTGTTTAACTATTTGTTAATAAAATTCATTTCAATTAATTTCATATCTAAAATAAAAACTCGTTATTTTTTTTTTTAAACAATCATTTTTATTTATATAATTTTAATATATTGTTAATATTTTTATAATTAATAAATCTAAAAAATTAATTAAATTTTATAATAAAATACTTAAATCATAGGAGTATATTTTATTTCTAAATGCAACAACAAATATCTTATTTAATAGCATGAGTATAAAATAGAAAAATATAGTAGAGGATTAATTATTTGTATGACAAAGTAAATTAAACGTAAAACTAGTTTTTAATTTTATATTTTCATTTACTAAAAGCTACAATAAGCAAGTTTATAGCAAATTTAAATATCTGAATTCATAATTTTATGTGTATCCTAAGTTAATATATTGTTTAATCGATCTCCATTAATTTGTAATGTCCCCAAGCTAAAGTTCCATAATCACCCTTAACTAAAAATCGTTTATCATCGTGAGGATTAAGTGCGGTTTTAGTTTGAGTAAATGAACTAACGTGATGTTTTTTCGATTGAATTAAATTTTGTGAAATAGTTTTAGTTTTTTCAGAATTCAAACAGTTTACATAATCATTAAATGTTATTCTACATTTCACAACCTGTTTTTTAATTCCTTTAGCTTTCTTAGTTTCTACATGTTGTTCTGTTTCTTCCCCCTGAATCTTATACGCATACATCTTTGATCTCAAACCAACAAACTCTGTCATTATTGCACCATTATTCTCATCTTTCATAATACCCGGTAGTTTTTTATTCACAGAAGGAATTTTCCAAATATTATTAGCGGGATAGTCACTCGTATCAAAAGTTGTATAGCAATCTCGCTTAATTATTTCATAAATATCGACATGTTATCTGATAGATGAGGCTATCTGTATCTGTATAGCATATTATGCAATTATCATTAAATTGAGGGATCATGTAACCATAATGAAAGTCATAAAGTTTTGTTTTGGCTAAGTCTAAAATACACATTCCAATATATATTGGTTTGTTAAAAAAAATTTCTGATTTATTTAGTTCAATAGCAACTAAATTTTCATTGAAAATAGTAGATGACTTAAATTCAGGCTTTGAAATTAATGCTTCGGCTCCATATCTTCCAAACCATTTAGTCACTAACTTTACAATACTATGTTTTCGAACATTTTCCATAGTTTTACCGAAGACTGCATTATTCATTAGTTTGAAAAGATTTTTTTCGAACTCGTTCTTTGCATTTGAGCGTAACAATGTATTTAAATCTATATATGACTTTAACCATGGTGATTGATTGAATTCAAGAATATTGTAAATTTTTTTAATTTTCAAACCATACTTGATAGCTTGTTTTAAGTTTCTATAGTGAATTATATATTTTTCTTTGTTGTATAATGTAGCCATTAATTTTTCCTCTTTCGAACCTGGACTACATTGATGTTCTGGGCAAAATGGTAAGTTATTATGTTGGTCGTGTAATTCGCTAGGATACTCTATATCTACTTCTAGGATATATCCCACGTCAGAATTATCTTCAATTAGATTTACATCGAAATTCGTCGTTTCAATCCATTTGAAGCCTCCGAAAGGTAAATATTGTGACATAGCCCAACCGTATTGATTATTAATATCATTATACATTAAATATGTGGATTCACTATCGGGATCATAATTTTCGATATATTTATTATTGGCTTTAGCGTAACGTTTTGTACATTGACTTAAACCACCCCTAATTCCCCGTTCTACAAACATTAGCATATCTATATCTGTCAATAGCTCTAAAGATTTATTAGTGTATTTCAGCATTGCATCCCAAGTGTATCCAGGAAGCGTGTAATAATGTGCGGGATCTAATCCATAAGTTTTATGGCAACTATCTCGAAACTGCTCGAAAACATCTGTCAACAATAGTACATCTGTTTTGAGATATAAATCTGAATATTCACCCAAATTGCGTATGTTGAATTTGTTCCACACATGTTGTGCATGTGTATATTGCTGTTCACTAATATTACTATCATTTAGTTTGTTATAGAATTGCTCAAGTGAAGGAAGTGATTCTTCTAAACATTTTTGAGAACTATCGAAATAATCGTAAGGATAGACGCCCTTCTTAGTCAACAATAAAAATTTGTCATCTGAAATTAGCGGGAATTCAGATTTTAAATTAGGAAAAGTAGATAAATATGATGAAAGGTCGTCTAAGCTTTTATCCATAAATCGAAATGAATCTATAAATCGATATTTTTGTTAAATAAAAATTTAAGTGTTTGGTAAACGATATATATTTCTCCTTGTTTATTGGTAATAAATCTATTCTACCCGGCATATCAGATGCTATATTTTTTATTATAAAATGTGAGTCATAACCACTTAAATTGTGAAACACGATTGGAACGATGTGACCTTCTTCTTTATAATTAATATTACAATAATTATGTGCGGCTCCTCTAAACTTGCCTGTAAAATGACAGTGATCACGGACTCTTATCTCTTTACCGTCAAAAGGTTTTTCACATATATGAAATATCGGGATTGTTTTAAACAAAGAATTTTCTTCTTCCGTTAAAGTATTCATATTTACTGGATTAGTTAATATATTATCTAAGTTTTTCGCGAAATACGCCAATTCTTTACTAAACCAAGAAACGCAATCCTCACCACGGTATGATTTGTAGAATGATAGTGTGTTATCATATGAGCATTTCACATAATAACCTATATTATAGGGCTCATGATTTTGATAATTATTATTAACTTCAACTTTTCTTAATAGACATTCTAAATCTGCATAAATTATGAATGGTGCAACTATCTTATTCTTAAAATTCTTAAAGTGAATATATTTTTGTTCCTTTGTAGGTAACCTAACTTTACAATTATTTTGATTTTTACAATTCTCACCATGTTTTTGTAGTATCTCCATTGAATAGAAATAGTGAAGACATCTATCGCAAGAATAAGTTTTCCCTTTGTGGTTGCTCAGTTGTGATGATAACAGCCTAGACAGATTTTTAATCCAAACATAATGATATTTAATCGGCTCATCCTCGCTTAATTCTCTTATTGCTCCATCTACTTCTTCGGTTCCCTCAGCCCTTTCGTAAACATTTTGAATTAAGAGTAGATTGGCGTGATTATTCTTTTTGTTTTTAGATAAATAAGTTGGTAATGTAATATAGTCTCCAGACTTTTGTAGTTTCAATATGTATACATTAATTGATACATCGTTTTGCTTTTCAAATCGTGGAATTTGCTTTATTGTCATTGGAAATTGAATGCCTTTTAAATTGAACTTCTCTAAGTATGATCCATGCTTAACTATGCGTTGAGGATTTTTTTCTACTGGATGCAATGCTGCCATGCAAAACAAGACCACGCAAAACATGCATTATCACTATTTTTAATGTTAATACAAGCCTTTTTTCTCCGTATTTGATCCGGCAGCTCTATGTAAGATGAACCCAGTTGTGGAGTGAATTTATTAATATTCATGGTTAAATTTATGATTGCCGAAATACTCCAACCACTTTGCTTTTCTTGAAACTCTTCGAGCTCTTTTAGTATTATTACTTTAATATTTTTATTAAACCATTCATTGATGTTTGTATCCCGGTATAGTTCATGATTTTTTGTATTCATATATTTAAACTCGAAATTATTTTCACCACCTTCATTGCCAAGTTTAAACTCGCCACAGAAAACTCCATTTATTTTTAAAGCGGATTCATTTTTCAATAGGTTTTTGATGCGAACGTGAAAAGTTTTCTGACAATCATTCAAAAAATCTATCGGATCGGTATGAGTCAAGTTGATTATGGCTAAAGTTTTAATACGATTTTGAAAAGATGTTTGCAAATATTCACAGTTTACACGTCTTGATGTATATTTCGATGTTTCTTTATTTTTCTTCATCATTTTCATTTGTGTGCGAAATCCAGTCAATAAGCCAATTGCACATGTCACTTGTTTTTTAATTCCTGGACTGGTATATCTTTGCAGCTTATTTCGAAGAACTGTTAAATTTTTGCTACATTCTTTAATGGCACTTTGTAAAAGCTGAGGGTTTACGGTAGCACTAAGAAGTAACGATTTAGTATTAGATAATAACTGATTAAAATTTGTCATTTTATATTTTAATTGGTATTATATAATGTAGTATAACTGTATAATCACTTCTTTACTTTAAATTATTTTAATTATATAAATATTAACTGGTTGAACCACACAGTATGATGGTTTAAGAACTAATGATCGCAAATAGATTTAGCACATCTTTATATAGATAATAAATTGTGCAGATGCACTGAACTGCATTTTATATAAAATTTATAGCATACGTTTATAAGAAGGTGATGTACATTTTATTACTACATTAAAACTTGACGCCAAAGATAACATTTAATATTAAACATAAATCAATACGATAACTTAACAATTAAATATTTTGTCTTTTATTTTAATTAGTCATCTACATACAACATGATATATTTTAAGAGTTGATGATCTTTCGATGGTTTATTAAATTAAATAAAGAAGAATTATTACGTATTGCGATTACATAATAAAACTCTATATATCATTTCGATATTATGCGAAATTAAGTTTCAACGAATCATGTTTAATCTTGTTCGGATTCCTAATATATATATAATTGTATAATACAACAACAATGTATAATACAACAACAATGTATAATACAACAACAATGTATCAAATAATATTATCGTAGAAGAATTTTGGTAGGTTTTAAAAGTCGAAAATCTGTAAAAAAAAAATGTACCATCATATTCAACTATCCTCATCCGGATAAGTACTTCGTACGGAATTTTTTGTCAAAATTTTGATAGGACCTCTATTTACGGAGATAATTAGTGTTTTTGATTTTTTCTTATAACATAACAACAACAACATGAATGCTTATATATATTATTATTTTCACTTGATACAATAAAATGATGTGCATATATGACGTCATAGAAAAACAAAAAAACAAAAGTTACATTCACAATAATTTTACGTGCGGGTGACGTCATATAAAAAAAATAAAAATCTGCATAAAAATTTTATATATATATATATATATATATATATATAAGAAAATATATCATCTGAAACATGTTTGATCATGTGAAGATTTTTAATGTTTACTAGTTTAATACAACAACAACAATGTGTTTTTAATATTATTGCAGAAAAATTTTGATAGATTCTAGAAGTCAAAAATTTTCAAAAAAAAGTATGCCATCGACTTCTAATGTCCTCATCCGGATAAGTACTTCGTACGGAAATTTTCACCAAAATTTCGATAGGACCTCTATTTACTGAGATATTAAGGGTTTTTGATTTTTCATATAACATTACAACAACAATAATAGAATGATTGCTTATTTCTATTATGCATACAGTCTTTAATAACAAGCGCGTGACGTCATAGAACAAATGTGATTTGAACCCGTCATAGTTTTTTAAAGCTATGCGCGTGACGTCATTGTGAAGTCAAAAATGCAAATTTAGACCTTCATAAGAAAATACACGCGATTTTGTGCTAGAACCCGCATAGCTTATCTACTTTTGTACATAAGTATTAATATGTTTGATTTTAATTTTAGGTAATAATGACAATTATAATTATTCTAGTGTTGTGCAGCGACACGACCTTTTATTGAAGTGCAGAATTAATGGCCGACTTTTCCGAAAAAAATATAAAAATAGATAGTTTTAAAGAAATGACAATGGCAGATATAGACAATTTGATACCGAAAGAAAAGTATGGATTGCGAATAAAATTTCGGACACATATTTAAATTGGCGAAAATTAAATGTAAAATAATTTAATTTTTTTTATCTTTCTTTGGAAAATACTAATTTTTTGTTTTTTTACGTATAAAGGGCTTTGCTCTATTCCCAATAGCTGAAACGTTATCCGTCAATAGTTGGTAAAGTAGTTCAAATTTCGAAATTAATTCTTCAATAGTTTCGTCTAATTCCGCGTCACCGTTATCTCCGATGCTAACCGAAGCTCCAAACTCTGCAGTAAGACAGTTATTTCGAAATCAGCATCACGTGAGTTTTTTTAATTCAAATAATGTTAAATTTGTTTTTGTTCAATTTTATTTTAATTTATTTTAGACGTTGGAACAAATCTTATGTGCTTCATTTATCGGAAAGTCGATTTTGGATTTATCGAAGACGAATTGTGGTCTTAATTCATCGAACCGCAATGATTTGTGTGAAATAATCGCAAACTATTGGATTAAAAACGAATTTAATCAAATTTTGTCACAAGAAAATAGTATATCACAAGAAAATAGTTGGGGAAATCATTAATTTATTTCCAGACGAAGTTGAGGTATATTTAATATTATACATATAGCAGTGACCAACGAAAACCAAACATATATTGATTAACTTACTTCGTCCCTTTAGTGGAGTGACTACTCCATTTCTTTTCATTATATCGAAAACAGGAGGTATCGTATTAAAGAGGTTTAAATTCTCTTTTCAATATCATTTGTTTGTTAAATTAAACAAAATGAAATGAAAGTGTAGCCACCTCTGCCGGGATTAAAGTAAGCACATAAATTTACCGTATATATGTCCACACGAATTTAAACTTAACGTTTTTTTACCTTTTTAAGAAGGTAGGTGAATGTTTTGCGAGATAACCAGTATGTGTTTTGTTTTGGTTGAGTGACTTTGTATACAAATACATGTACATAAACCATTATTTTATTATTTTTGAAGGAATACTATGTAAGTAAGGACAAACGAATTAAAGGAAAACTAGCGCAGAAATATTATAGCCTATGCCGAAAATACCGTGAAATAGGTGTGATCGAAAGTCGATACAACCTGAAACGACGAAAATCTGCCGACGATAGTACGTTTGAAGATCTGTTAGTTTACGATCACGATATTGATGAAACGGCCATTGCAAATCAGCAGTGGTTAAAAGCTAATAAGCAACCTGAAGCGTTAGTTGTAGAAAAATGGCGAGCCACTTTTAATTTGCGAAAAAAACACAACAGCAAAAATTTAGATTTGTTCCTTGAATGGCCGATATTAAAACAACAAATTGGATTAGCATTGGTAAGTTAACAAATTTTTAATTAAACATGATTAAATTTATGTTAGAATGTTAATATTTCTGTGTTTCGTTAATATTTCTGTGTTATCATAGATTGAATTAGATTTTGATAAAATCTATCCAGATAAAAACCAACTGTTGTTTGCAAAGTGGAAATCATTTAAATTGAAAATAAAAGATATTTATAGTAAAAACATAAAGGATCGTACTTCAAAAACACAGATAGAATTATTACGCGGCAAACTTAGTGATGGTAATATTATATTATTATTATAATAACATAATTAAACTATTTTATGATGAACTTGGGAATAGTTTTGTAATCAGCGTATTAATATTTTTAGATTCAGAAGATTATTTATTGACCATTTTGCTGAACGCTATATTGGTACCAACAGGTATTCATGCAAAAAAGAACGGGAAACATTTTTTTTTGGAAGCCATCAATAGTACAAGCTCAAGAGTTTATGGTGCTTCATGTTGAGGTATGAAATTATATACTAAGATAATTTTTTATATTGAGTAATAATTTTAATTTTCATTCAGGCTGAAAACAATATTGATACGACAGTGAAGCGGCATAGAGAAGGCCTCATTGAAAGGGGGCTAACAAATCAGACACTGATTATTATTGTTGGTGAGCTAAAGGACTTGAAACATTTTTTTATTAATTTAAATGATAATTTTTACAAGGTAGACACATTTTTAAAATCTGTATCAGTCATTATACAAATTTTTTATGTACTTAATCTAAAATTCCCTGATCCATGCAAACAAGTGTTGGAATTTATCACTAACTTTTTCTTCGAAATTCCATGCGAAACAAAACAATCCAATCAATTACTTCAATTGTTATCGGAACTTAAAGCTTAAAAATGAATTTATGTTTTGTTTGTCGCGCTGAATTTACCGAAGTGAAACCTTATATCACACATCTAAAATCAATTCATAAATTATCACGTAACCCTTCTTTTTTTCAATGTACAATTTGTCCACAATCATTTCAAAATTTATACGCATTTAGTCGCCATTTGAACAGACATTTAAAAAATAACTATCACAACCAAAATAAAAATGATTCATTACCAAGTATTTTTTCAAATCCGTCGTTAAATCACAAAAGCTTACCTGTTTGTGACACTGATAAAGATCCTACAACAATTAATATTAACACAGCTCAATCAATAGATTTTTGTGACATAATATTACAATTTGCTTTAAAATTATAAGGACATACGTTCCTAAATCGTAAACTAGCGCTTGAAATGAAAGAAATAAAATTAAATTATTTGAATTAAAATATTTTCTAATAGATACTATAAATATTTACTAAATATTTACTAATAGTATCAACAAAAAAACTTTTTTTGTTGCTGAAGAGCTCCGCATAATAGAAAAAGACAATCATTTACTTTGTTTCGTCATTCAACAAAATGTAAATACCTCTAAGAAATATGAATTAATTAAAAGGTGTGATATAAGGTTTCCTCCTTTGCATTTAATTACGCTACCAGATGGTCGAACCATTGTAAAATTAAAGGTACCTTATTATTAACATAAAATGTATATCGTTTATTTTAGTTAATATATTTAGTATAATATAATAGTATAATATATTTAGTATATATTTAGTATAATAAGCATTTACTTATATGTATGATATGATATGATATGATAGGAGAAGTACAAGCCAACCAGTTACGGTGATTCTGAGGTTGTTACCATAATCCTGGAGTATTTCAGCAGAGTTCCAAATAGATATCTGAGAATTTTTACTCCAAAATTATGCGGGCCCAGTCCCTGCTTGCATCTCAACATGTAAGGTTTAGGAAAAGGAATGTTAATCACAGAAATGACTAAGGTGATAATGCACTGCACTAGTCATTGCTAACTACATTATTAGTAAATTATTATATATGTTAGTATAATCATTTTCACATTTGGATTTGAATTTGTTAGTTTTGTTAATTATTGTTAGTTGGATAGGATAGGAATGTTCTAGGTTCATCATATATATGTAAATGTCTACGACAGTTATTACTGGAGCATTTGATTTTTATTTGGGTCATCTCATCGTATGCCGTTCGTTATTGTTTTCCCTATTTCCATCCCACCACCAGTTACGCGAGGGTTGTTACGTCTTAATGACCCGACAGCAATATATATTATGATGATCTATTTAAACTCAGTCATGTACTTGTGTGAAATTATAAATAAATCGGTATATTGTTGTCTTTATTAGCTACCTATGTGTGGGATATTATAAATTCAGTTCCATTCATACCAATATTAGTTATAGGAGTAGATAGTTATTACACGGTTAGGGTCCTTATATGAATCGCTGCTATTATGGTGAACGATTCAAACGATTCAAGATAATGATTGATTTATGATTTATATAGTAATTTTACTATTATTTAAGCAAGAGAATCGTTTGATCGTAAATACCATCCAGTAGTTATCCCTTTAGTTCTCCACCATGTTTCAAAAAATCTTAAATAATCTTAAGTGAAATTTTAAATAAATTATCGTTATAGACCTCTCAAATAAATTCTCCTCTGAAATATACATCAGAGTACAAACAATATTGACAGCTATTATTATATTCAATATCATTATTTCCTAACTTTATGATTATCTTCTGCATTAACCCGATTTGATATGATATAATATGATAGGAGAAGCACCAGCCAACCAACCACGGTGATCCTAGGTACGCAACCACAATCCTGGAGTACACCCAGCAGAACTCCAAATAGACATCCGAGAATTCCCACCCCAAAACCATGCGGGCCTATGCTCTGCCCACATCTCAACATCACAGAAACGACCAAGACGACAATCCACAGCAGATTCATCGCTAACTACACCATTAGTAAATCATCACATATGTTAGTACAATCACCTTCACACATTGGGAGTTTAGCCCTCTAGTCCTTTTACTATAGTCAATTGAATAGGTAAGGACCATTCCAACCTTATCACACGTATTCGAATATCCTTAACAGTCAAAACTGGAGTACCCCAAAACCTCTTTGGGACATCTCTTCTTATGCTGTATTTAAAGATGAAACCCTACAACTCCTAATCCACCACCATCCAACGTCAAAGATAATGAAGAGTGTATACCGTAGTACATACTGTATATCTTATACAAAAGGATATATGTCATGTAGTGGAGTTTATTGACAAAATAAAATCAAAAGAAATAAAAGCGATTCGTTAAAACACGATTTTTTCAAATATATGAACTAAATATATGAATATTGAACTTCAACATATTAGCCAATTAAAATGTCATCAATCAATCAAGTAATTCTAATGATCATATATTATGTATTACCGTCAATCGTATAATGGTAGTGACTAAAACAATCTTCAACCCTTTCTACCATTAATACACATGGCACTAAATCAAAACCGCACTAGTCTTACAAATATTCCAATTTAATTTTAATAAAGAATTCAAAAATTCAAACCATCGAATAGCTAAAACCAGCAATATAAAGGTTTTACTGTACGCACCGATATACATGTATATAACACCTGCACAAAATATAAAATAAAGCAACCTCATGTATTATATAGGAGATTTAAAATAAACAAGAAATTCTCTTCACACATAGGAAAGAGAATTTTGATGAACTAAACGCGTTATATCAGGATTGCTTTGGTTATATAAATCGGACATTGAATCGGACATATTATGAATCGGACATTGAAATGTACACTGTAATGTGTATATTGACGTTTTCAACATCTTTACATTAATGATGTATGTATATACAAAACACCCAATACACAATACAAATGAACAAATTACATTGAATGTACATATATAATTGCCAATATATACAATGATTGCACCATGGCGGTTTAAATTTAAAACTCTCTAAAATCCCTTCTACTATATGCCTTGATACATCCATAAAACAAAATACGAAAAATCATCTAAGGGAAAGGAAAGGGAAGAACATAATAATATATTAAGTATATAATCAATGCTGTATACAATCAATTGATATAATGTTTATTTAGTTAGAAATTTAGAATTATGTATGTATACGAAGAGCGAATTATGGGATGGGGAAACCGAACGAGATAAAAAACGAAACGAATAATTATCGGATGGGGAAACCAAACAAGACAAAATATGCGATCGTTTTCAACAGAATATTGAGAGATGTGATATAAAATGTTGTATACAAAGATACAAACGTTATATATTATTATATATAAAAGCCAGAAAACTAAATTTAAATTTCATACAATAACCAAATACAAGAACATTACATGCAAACCCATTAAATAGTAAAACCAAAAACCAGTAATAATATGTAAAGCACTGTATGCATTGATATATTATATTATATGTACAAAATACAAACAAGATCAAACCTATATGTATCTATTCCATTCATTGCCCGTATATACGCATTGCCCGTATACTTGCCGTATACGCATTGCAATGGTATTGATCTATATTCTATGTATATATAAGCAAAATATATAAAACAAGAGGGAGGGAAATACATTGTCAAATATTTAGATGCAACCTTTGCAGCCTTTGCAGGTGTGCATGTTAATACATAATAGAAATAGAGAAGAAAACAAAACAAAATAACGTGCTATATAAAACTAAACAAAAATTTTTATGCAATCGTTTTCAAGGACATCAAAATTTAGACTATATAGAATGTGTATTTGAGTTTTCCACAAGCGATGTATATAAAATACACAAATACACATGCAGTGAACGCGTTACAATTCAAAAATTTTCAAAAAACCCCTCCACTGTAAGATGAAATTAATGTACATATAAACCAATATCATTACTGGCAATATATACATGATGCAAACTGACACACACTAATACAACATATGCACATCCATTACAATATATAAACACAAAAACCTAAATATATAATGCAATATATGATAGAATATAATTTTATATAAAATATAATATAATATAATAATGATACTCATCTGAAATTCCAGAATTTAAGCCACAAACACACACACAAACGAATTTATTTTATTTAATTAAACACCGAGCGGAAAAAAACACGTCCACTCAGTGTGACGACTAACACTGAACTCCAAGCATTTACTTATATGTATATATGTTAAATTTCTCGTTCATTTAAAATTGAAATAAATTTAATTTAAATGAATTGAATTAAATATGTATTTTTGTTTTTTAAAAATTAACAAGATTAAAAGGATTTTATGATTTCAAAATCAAATTAAAAGAAACACGGTAAGTACATGAAAATATTTTATAAAAATTACGGAATATTTTCACTATTTCATAGAATTTATATTAAAAATACCACAAAAATCATTCTTTATTATTGCCAATTTTAAATCTATCAAACATTAAAAAAAGTCTATGATAATAAAATTAAATTGTTTGAGTTTGGAAATTCGAATTTTGCATAACCATACAATTGATTATATAAACCAACAAAATAGTATTATAAATTCCTTTAATCATAAAATTTTCAATTCTCTGAGCTTGCGAATCTATTCTTTGAAATTGGTAAATAAAATCTGTAGATTAACTAGTCTAACTGTACAATTAATTGTACGAACCAACAAAACATTAGTAGAAATTCTTTAAACCAGTAAATTTCCATTTCTCTGTATTCGCCCATCATTAGTTTGAAATTGATAAAAAAATTCCTTGATTTAACCAATGTTATCGGGTTAGAATTAGAGAATCATAATAAGTTATATTGGAAATTATGATTCTATGACTAACTATTAAAGAGAACTTTAGTTGAAATCAAACCACTTTTTATATGAAATGAAAGAATGTTTTTTTCTGTGATGCAGCGCAGCATTGAGAAATTCAATAAATTCGTCGTCATGGAGATCGACTGTTCATTCACTTTATGGAAGTTTTTATCCAAGGATCTAGGTTTAGTGCTTATAAAATTCAACTTGTCCAGGAATTAATGCTATGCAACTATCGCACACGCCGCAAATTCATCCAATTGCCTAAACCTCAAATTGATGTTGATTTTCTATTCCAAACAAAATTATATTCAGCGATGACGCATACTTTTGGCTGAATGTGGGAACGTTAATAACAGAATTGTCGGATCTACACTCCAAGTGTAGATAATCCACAAGCCTCTGCCGAAGCAATCAATTACATTCAGAGAAAATCACTGTTTGGCACGTTTAAGGGGATGGCGTAATCATTATATCGTTTTTGATTATATAATGAATGTATAAAATGCGATAAGCAAGCTGAACAATCATAAAAACTTAAACAAGAAAGAAATATGTTTGTTCTTTATAGAAACATATTTGAAGTTTTTTCCGATTGTGCAAAATATTCATGAAACATTAACTCCCCACCGATAAGGTACGATAACATTATTTATAACATGTATATAGTAGGTAAATTTATGGAAGGAACCGCGATTTTATTTGTTATGTTCTAATTTTCGATTAAATGATAAGAGCTGGTAGATACGAAATATAATTTATTTTCATTTATCAAAAAAGAGATGATTGGCCAATTTTACACCATAAATATGAACTATGCGCCAATATCGTTAATATGTGTCGCATCAATGTCAACTTTATATTTGTGTCATAAATATGTGGTGTCATAAATATGTAAGATACAGATCAATACAACTTATTGTGAAGTTTTTAACATTTCGATTTCAGTAACTGAATCACATGGTCGATTTTGACAATTTTATCGACGGTAAGATTTGCGATATAGATATTCATTCGGAGAAATCGAAATAATATTAACAAAATACTTAAAATGATAAGATTCTAATAATTTAACAACTGGGTGTAAACAGTACATGTAAGTTAATTAACTTATAAATAGAAATTATATCATTTACCTAAGATACTGGTTTCAACCTAATCAAAGGTTAGTACTCATACTTTTAAGTGTATCAATCAATCGGGTTCTATACACAGTTGCTGACACTTTGATTTTGGTGTTCCAATATGTTCCAGATTGACAGGTTATTTAGTAGTCGAGTTTGTAGTGCAGGGTTTAATAAAAATAGACGCAATTTCTGACATACCAGTTCCATAGTTATACGATTAGACGCTAATGGGCGCCATGACATTAACTTCGCTCGTTTAAACAATACTTCTCTGATTCAGCGATCTACCTCTGTTTACTATACTCATACGTATCGATTCTGATTTATCCCAATTGGAGTAGTGTTATCTTTTCATCGTTTAATTGCCATTTTAACGAAAATCCCTATCATTATAATTTGAGTTGTTCAGATTCCTTCGTTACTTCTACTACATCGTATAATTCTTATAGTCAACAGTCAGACGGTGTAGATTACCAAAAACGATAACCATAAAATAAATTGGTACACAAAAATTAAATATTACACAAATACAATATTAAATATTTTTTATTAATTATAAATAAAATATTTATTATAAATTATATTCAGGCGTTTTCAATTGACTAGGTGACACATATCGTGATTGTAAAAAACTGTACCTACGACACATTTTCTTTATTTTTAAAAATAAAATCGGTATATGTAAGGCTATTAGTAATACGTTGACTATCAATAACATAATCAATATGTCACGAAGATTAATGATTTTTAAATCAATTGCGGTACAGCTATTATTGATTTGTTGTTCTTCATTAACCGAACATATTTCTTGAAAAGTTTCATCATTATTTTCAGAACTAATTGAATGATTTGTATCCCTCATAACAGTGATGTTGAGTTGTTTAAATCGTTTCAGGGCCTGCTTTAAATCATTGCACATCCATAAATTATCCGAAATGTTAATCATATGTAACATCGGTAATAAATATTCCAATTCTTCGAACGTTTGATTTCGGATTTGATTCCCATTGATGTATATAGTTGTCGTAACTTATCCGAAATTGAAATCGCATTCAAATCGATCCAAATTAAGTGATTATGTGAAATGTCGAGTACTTTTAAGTCGTATAGATTGGCAAATATTTGAAAGCCATCGCGTTGAAAATTAGTCGAACGTAATCTCAAAATTTTTAATTTCGACAACGACTCAAACATTTCACTCTGATTACCGAAACTATTGATTGGATTTTCAGACAAATCGAGAACATTTAAATTTTTAATCATGGACAAGTTCCCCAGCGTATTATTTTGTAATGATAGTTCTTGTAAGTTACTATCACTAATATGTTGAAAATTTGTCTGAATTAATTGGTTACTGTCGGCGTGTACCACTCGAACGAATTGATTTATTTCTAGTGTTCGAAGATTATTGCCATTCAACGGAATGCGTTCAATATTGTCTAAACTCGCGAATGAGATTTCCATAATACGATTTGAATTAAGATTTAAAGTTTTAATAAATTTGACAGTTTTTAAAACATTTTCATTGAACGATGTCATTTTATTATTATTTAATTTTAGTTCAGTTAAATTTAAATTTTTTTAAATATCACAACACTCGATCGATTCAATCACATTCCAGCTTAAATCAATTTTGTTGATCGATGTATTGCTAAATAACATGTTTGATAATATTTTGATTTGATTATGAGATAAATTAAGATTTGACAATTTAGTTAGATCTATAAACGCATTTGGATGAATTTGTTTTATGCAATTATTCGACAGATCAATTTGATTTAAATTAAGGGCACGTGAAAACACTGATTCATTCAATACTGAAATATTATTGTGCGACAAATTTAAATGTTTTAAATTAGAATTAAAATTATTCCGCGTTATTTCTTGTATGTGGCAATTATTAAAATCTACTGTTTGTATATTTGGCAGTTCATTTAATATTTCGTTTGGTATAACTAAAAACTGTGAATTAATAAACTTCAGATGTGTTAATTTATTCTTTGTATTCAATTGGAGTTCTCGTGAATTATCGAGGTTAATGTTATAATTGTTGATGGTACATGATATGATGTATGTGAAACTGGCCCGAAAAGCATCCCGAAAAAATTGTGTCTTTGCTTAATATGTAATATTTTCGGGCTGGCCCGAAAAATTTAGAAAAACTGCATTACCTTTAATTCTTATCCCGATTTTTTTTTAGATCAGCATACTACAACTAAATTTGATTTTGCAAACTAAAACTAAAAAATGGAATAACATTTAATGCAAAAATTTTTAATAATGTACATGAAAAGCAAATTTACTGACACACTTATTTCCATAAATTAGTCTGTATTATTGTATAATGATATTGATTCAGACAAAAATACCAAAAAGTTATCTTATGAGACGGTATACACAAGGATTACCCGAGACTTCGGCCACTCTTACGACTTAGTGTAGGCCATTTGAAATCCAAATAATGTAGCCCCATTTCTAACATTTTTTGAAATATTAATAGTGGTAACGGTATTTGATCTGTTGGTCATTGCAATTCGAACGTTATAGTGAAATTTTGAAAAGTGTTTAAAAATCGTGTTGGCATTATTTGTCAAATTCAAATCTAAGTTTAGTCAAACAGCAAAACTGATAACGGTATTTCGTCTGGTGGTAGTTATATTTATAACAGTATAGTGTAAATTTGTCAAGAGTGCTTCTGTTTAGAGTATTGTATTGACTTGATCCCTGAATTATTATCAAGATCGCTGGCAATATTTGTACATTAAAGAAGTAAGTATTATATTAATGTAATTCAAAGTCTATTTTAAAACTAACTTAATTTAATTTAATTATCCTTTTTATCAGAATGAAGCGCACTATTCGATATAATCACAAAATAAACGAAACCGTGTTACTCTCGAATCGTTGAAAAATGCATTGAGTTCAATAGAAGAATTAAAGCGACGAGACCTAATAGTATCTTCATTAGATACACCACAAATGAGGGAAATTTGTGATCTAATTGGAGCAAAAAAGAATAAGGGAAATAGAATCTTAATATATGATATTTGGAGGAGCAAAATTAAAAATTATGGTGATCTCGCTAGTGTTTCATCAAGAATCGAACAGCCAAGTAACGTGCAGGTTCCACTAACCGTGACTGAATACCCTGATTCAATTCCTAATGGCGAAACATGTGTTTCAGAAACAGTAATGGGTTCATCTCTAGATAAGTTGGTTTATATTTTCGATAGTAATGATTTTTTGACGGAAAATATTGCAAAAAATGCAACATAAGAAAGTTATACAACAACTACCAGGGATTTTGAACACATCATTACTACCAATAACCCGAACGACGAGAACCAATATATTGATAATGCGTCTCCAATCAAAGAACGAAATGAGACGAGTTTGGAGAATGTATATTGCGAAGATAGTAGTGAATCATTAATTGATATATTTGAGCCACAGAAAAACTCATCTAATTTAAAACATATCGTGAGAAAGTGTGATGAAAATACAACAATTAAAAAAGGTACATTGCCTAAAATTGTTTTTATTAAAACTGATTATGAGATACGTCTAGCAACTGAGGTTTGGGCTAACATATTAATAGCACCAGAAAAAAAATTTAAATCACACACATACAGCTCTTTAGTATCCGAAAAACTCACGGAGCTAAGTGGATGCCAAATTAATATAAAGGGATATGATGTAAGCAAAAGTCACATTACCATTAGAGCCTACTGTAGCCACAAAACTGATAAAATGAATTGCCGGACATATAAGTTAATTAATCGAGAGATTGAGAAAGGGATTTTTGCAGTTTATAGAACAGATGGTGCAGTCGTGCATCCATATAAAAAGTTTCGCGTAACTTCGAAACATGATCGAGATATATACAAAGAAAAGCTTCTGCAAAATACGGCAGAGGCTGTGTGCGAAATGCTAGTAGATGAGGAGGATGCTAATTTTGTATTAAAACATAACACAATACAAAAATCAAAAAGTAATGATGTATTACGGAAGATTCGGTTAGAGGCCATTAAAGCACAGGACAATATGTCAGACGATATTTTGGACGTTTCAGAGGAAATGTTGAAGGCAGATACTGAAAATCGATATATTCAAAAAATTGGTTACCGACCCTTCTTTGTAGTAACGTATAGCAAGCAACAAAACCAAATATTAAAAATGATGGCTGATCGAAATACCATTGATGATTTGGTGGTGTATATGGACGCCACTGGGAGCTTGATTCGAGCGCCATACAAACGGTGTAAATCGATATTTTACTACGCGATTGTAATTCAAGCATCTGTCATTTCTGAGCGAACTACGACACCATACCCAATTACAGATATGGTAAGTGCTAGCCATACAATGGACACAATTGGAGGCTGGCTAATGTCATATCGCATGTACACGGAAAAAAATTTCAAAAAATGGCCAGTCTTTAACGCTATTGTAACCGATTTTTCATTTGCCGAAATAAATTCAGTAATGAATTCATTTAACCACATGAATATAGTGGAATATTTAAAGTTAACTCATAAATGGGTTAACAATTTGGAAGCCAATAAAGCTGTATCAGATGTAGTGAAATTGTATCTTTGTTGCTCCCATTTGTCCCATTCAATAGCGGAGGATGTACATAAAAATTTTATTTCCAGTTCAACGCAAAAGGTGGTTAAAGAAATATTTGCTTCGATTTTTATGATGCAAGATTATAATTTAATTCAGGATATCTGGAAATATTTATCAATTTTACTAAAGTCAAAACAAATTACCAGTGAAGTTCAACATTCCTTAGAGGTAATCACTAAAAAAGTCGGAGGAAATGATATAAGTACCCTGTCCAGTAAATGTGGATTATCCGAGCATGCCTCAGTTACTAACTTTAACAAAGCAATTTATTTACAAAGTCCATTTTATTTGGACTTAAAAAAAATTAGTGATGAATGTTTATTGGTCCAACAAAAGTGTATTGGGGTGGCTAAAATTGGAGGACCAAACAGCTTTTATAACGTAAAATTTGTGGAACTATGTTTGAAAAAATACTTAACGTATTTACCTTTATGGAGTGGCATCTTGAAAAATGGTGAAAGGCATAGCAACAGCCACATCGAAAACTATAACGCCACAATCAAACGAAGAATGAAAAATTCTAAAAGAATTGGTAAACTTCCAACCAAAGTAGGACGTTTTGTGAGAGAAATTAATTCACGAAACGCGTCGATTTATAAAAGATTAATTACTGGAATTCCCACACATCCTTTAAAACAAAATTCGACTCTTGCAGATCCGGATTGCAGTTTATATGATTCTCAAATGAAGGAGTCAACATGGAAGGGGAAAAATTTAAATGATTTAACTCCTAAGGGTAAAAACAATAGTTTTAAATTAAAAACATTAAAAAAACTGCATGCATTATCGGCCACTGATCGTACTATCAATACCATCGGAATTCTCAGTCAAAATGAATCCAGTCAGAAGTTCAATACAACAGAGACTCCAGGAGACCTTCACTATTTTGTAACAATGGCCAAAGTCTCAGGAAATTCCTGTGAAAACCGCCACAGAAAAAAATTCTTAGAAATTTTTTTGTTGAAAATCGTTACATACTGAGACTGGCACGAACCTTCTTTCCACCTCGTATAGAAATGGGGCTACATTATTTGGATTTCAAATGGCCTACACTAAGTCGTAAGAGTGGCCGAAGTCTCGGGTAATCCCTGTGAAAACCGCCACAGAAAAAAATTGTTAGTCAATTTTTTGTTGAAAATCGTTACATACTGAGACCTGCACGAACCTTCTATCCACCTCGTATAGAAATGGGGCTACATTATTTGGATTTCAAATGGCCTACACTAAGTCGTAAGAGTGGCCGAAGTCTCGGGTAATCCCTGTGAAAACCATCACAGAAAAAAATTGTTAGTCAATTTTTTGTTGAAAATCGTTACATACTGAGACCTGCACGAACCTTCTATCCACCTCGTATAGAAATGGGGCTACATTATTTGGATTTCAAATGGCCTACACTAAGTCGTAAGAGTGGCCGAAGTCTCGGGTAATCCCTGTGAAAACCATCACAGAAAAAAATTGTTAGTCAATTTTTTGTTGAAAATCGTTACATACTGAGACCTGCACGAACCTTCTATCCACCTCGTATAGAAATGGGGCTACATTATTTGGATTTCAAATGGCCTACACTAAGTCGTAAGAGTGGCCGAAGTCTCGGGTAATCCCTGTGAAAACCACCACCGAAAAAAATTGTTAGTCAATTTTTTGTTGAAAATCGTTACATACTGAGACCTGCACGAACCTTCTATCCACCTCGTATAGAAATGGGGCTACATTATTTGGATTTCAAATGGCCTACACTAAGTCGTAAGAGTGGCCGAAGTCTCGGGTAATCCCTGTGAAAACCATCACAGAAAAAAATTGTTAGTCAATTTTTTGTTGAAAATCGTTACATACTGAGACCTGCACGAACCTTCTATCCACCTCGTATAGAAATGAGGCTACATTATTTGGATTTCAAATGGCCTACACTAAGTCGTAAGAGTGGCCGAAGTCTCGGGTAATCCCTGTGAAAACCACCACAGAAAAAAATTGTTAGTCAATTTTTTGTTGAAAATCGTTACATACTGAGACCTGCACGAACCTTCTATCCACCTCGTATAGAAATGGGGCTACATTATTTGGATTTCAAATGGCCTACACTAAGTCGTAAGAGTGGCCGAAGTCTCGGATAATCCCTGTGAAAACCGCCACAGAAAAAAATTGTTAGTCAATTTTTTGTTGAAAATCGTTACATACTGAGACCTGCACGAACCTTCTATCCACCTCGTATAGAAATGGGGCTACATTATTTGGATTTCAAATGGCCTACACTAAGTCGTAAGAGTGGCCGAAGTCTCGGATAATCCCTGTGAAAACCGCCACCGAAAAAAATTGTTAGTCAATTTTTTGTTGAAAATCGTTACATACTGAGACCTGCACGAACCTTCTATCCACCTCGTATAGAAATGGGGCTACATTATTTGGATTTCAAATGGCCTACACTAAGTCGTAAGAGTGGCCGAAGTCTCGGGTAATCCCTGTGAAAACCACCACAGAAAAAAATTGTTAGTCAATTTTTTGTTGAAAATCGTTACATACTGAGACCTGCACGAACCTTCTATCCACCTCGTATAGAAATGAGGCTACATTATTTGGATTTCAAATGGCCTACACTAAGTCGTAAGAGTGGCCGAAGTCTCGGATAATCCCTGTGAAAACCGCCACAGAAAAAATTGTTAGTCAATTTTTTGTTGAAAATCGTTACATACTGAGACCTGCACGAACCTTCTATCCACCTCGTATAGAAATGGGGCTACATTATTTGGATTTCAAATGGCCTACACTAAGTCGTAAGATTGGCCGAAGTCTCGGATAATCCCTGTGAAAACCGCCACAGAAAAAAATTGTTAGTCAATTTTTTGTTGAAAATCGTTACATACTGAGACCTGCACGAACCTTCTATCCACCTCGTATAGAAATGGGGCTACATTATTTGGATTTCAAATGGCCTACACTAAGTCGTAAGAGTGGTCGAAGTCTCGGGTAATCCCTGTGAAAACCGCCACAGCAAAAAATTGTTAGTCAATTTTTTGTTGAAAATCGTTACATACTGAGACCTGCACGAACCTTCTATCCACCTCGTATAGAAATGGGGCTACATTATTTGGATTTCAAATGGCCTACACTAAGTCGTAAGAGTGGCTGAAGTCTCGGGTAATCCCTGTGAAAACCATCACAGAAAAAAATTGTTAGTCAATTTTTTGTTGAAAATCGTTACATACTGAGACCTGCACGAACCTTCTATCCACCTCGTATAGAAATGAGGCTACATTATTTGGATTTCAAATGGCCTACACTAAGTCGTAAGAGTGGCCGAAGTCTCGGATAATCCCTGTGAAAACCGCCACAGAAAAAATTGTTAGTCAATTTTTTGTTGAAAATCGTTACATACTGAGACCTGCACGAACCTTCTATCCACCTCGTATAGAAATGGGGCTACATTATTTGGATTTCAAATGGCCTACACTAAGTCGTAAGAGTGGCCGAAGTCTCGGGTAATCCTTGTGTATACCGTCTCATAAGATAACTTTTTGGTATTTTTGTCTGAATCAATATCATTATACAATAATTTTGAATACAGACTAATTTATGGAAATAAGTGTGTCAGTAAATTTGCTTTTCATGTACATTATTAAATATTTTTGCATTAAATGTTATTAGATTTTTTAGTTTTAGTTTGCAAAATCAAATTTAGTTGTAGTATGCTGATCTAAAAAAAATTCGGGATAAGAATTAAAGGTAATGCAGTTTTTCTAAATTTTTCGGGCCAGCCCGAAAATATTACATATTAAGCAAAGACACAATTTTTTCGGGATGCTTTTCGGGCCAGTTTCACATACATCATGATATGTATGCATTGGATTCTTGTTCACTGCACATATATGTCTTACTCCAAACATAGTTTTGCGTCATTATATTTAAATACAGCAACAAGCGCACAATCCGGAATCTTTAATAATAAAGAAAACGTTATATATATATTATATATATATATATATATATATATATATATATATATATATATATATATATATATATATATATATATATATATATATATGACTAGGTAGTAGTAGGTATATAAATCATACCTAGTCATGTTAAGCGGCTTTACCAATAAAATTATTTTGATGTAGAATTTCGTTTGATTATGTTATTGATATCATGAAGTTATTGATATCATGATTGAACACAACAGATTGGAATATATGTATATATATATATATATATATATATATATATATATATATATATATATATATATATATATATATATATATATATATATATATATATGTATATATATATATATATATATATATATATATATATATATATATATATATATATATATATATATATATATATATATATATATAATTTTTGATTTGAAAGTGAATTTAGTTGTTTTAAATATTCACTTTTCATATGTAGAAAAAAATCATATTTGCCTATTCTAATTATTCCAAGTTATAAAAAATTCTTCACACTGTAAAAAAATCAAAATTTAAAATTGATATAAATATGTGTTTCATTTTACTAATTTGATTCCTCCAGTCAATAAAAAAAATCTTACAATTGATGAAATATGAATTAAAGGGACAACCGATTAAAAAATAACAGTTAATAATTTAATCGATTGTCCATCACACCACAATAGAATAGAATATAATGAAAATATTACGAGCGAGTTATTTGCTGGGTCATATAACAATTCACCTCGGTTTTTTGCCACTAAATTGTGCTTTTGTCTACATATATCGGGAAACATTAGCCCGATGGTTTCAAGTCTTCATGTGCTTAAAAGGTGACAGTTTAGCTTCTAATGTTTGTGAAAATGATTTTATAAATTCATACTTATAAATTCTCTACAAAAGCACACCCAAAATTTGGAGAAGTGTACGGTGAGAATGCTCCCCGAGTTCACGAAGATCCCAAGAGCGGAAGAATCTAGGATAATTAACAACAATTACAGAATATTGAATAATTGTTATTTCTTAATTTCCATTAAAATGTGTCGTTATGATTTCAAGAATATTCAATAGGTAAAGTTTTCCTTTAAATTATAATTTCCAGAAACAGCCAAGGTTTTATTTTAAGATTTTTATATTATTCCAAAACCATCATTTACATCATTATATTAGAATTTTTGGAAATTTGGAATAAAATATAGGGTGACCTCAGTAAATGAGATCACGATTTTTTTATTTCTGTTATCTGGGCGTTATAAAAATTCTTTGGACAGTATACATATTTTACAATACTGATAGTATTTATTTCTTATCGGAATTTTTCGAATACAAAATTTTATTGCAATTTCTATAAACAACCATGACATTATATAAAGTAAGAGTAATGTTAGGGAAAACACAATTATTATACTAAATCCACAAATCCAAATTGTTTTAAATTTAAATAAATTAGATACAGAGAATACATAAACTAGAAAATTGTTACTTACCTTTTTCTTTATATTTTTTAACGTTTTCTAATATAGCAAATATATATTTTTTTATTTATTGGCACTACTAGGAGCTGTGGCGTTCTTGAGCATCTCCAACAAATACCAAAATAAAAATTATCTCACGCCACAATTATTTAATAAAATATTTCGAGTTCAGTTCTTGTAATTCACTAGTACTGTCGCGTCACAACTAAACATATATATATATATATATATATATATATATATATATATATATATATATATATATATATATATATATATATATATATATATATATATATATATATATATATATATATATATATATATATATATATATATATATATATATATATATATATATATATATATATATATATATATATATATATATATATATATATATATATATATATATATATATATATATATATATATATATATATATATATATATATATATATATATATATATATACACGAATCGCACAGTATGAACATCAAGTCCGGTAGCATATGCCTGATGAGATGGATTTGATCTTCAGAGTTCAACAGCAACCTTCATGGTATCAGCATCGTGTTAATTACCTAGAAGAAATATTAGTGTTAAAGTTGAATATAAAGTGGAATTAAATCTTAAAATAAAACAAATCAAATGTAGATCATTTTGCGCTTTTATTATACAGACAATTAATATAATAAATCTATAAAAGTGTTTTAGTAAACAATTTTAGTGCTATTATTGTTGTTCTAATTAAAAAATAAATAAAATACAAAAAACACAGTGCAGACAAACCAAAATAAACCGGTCGCGGTAGTTACCGTGGCCGAAAATAATAATAATTCGAATCAACGTGATAGAAACAAAAATGAAATAACGGATAAAAATGTAATACATGAATTAAATTTGCAAGATAGCGAGGGCATTACAGTTAATAACAACTACTTAAGTAACCCATCTGATAATAGCAAACGCATTAAAATGTCAAACAGTGGCGCAAATACAACGGCATTAACCACACAACCAAATTTAACTACTCCAGAACAAAGAGTTACTAAATTGAAAAAACTAGAGCATGAAAATCAACTTTTACGTGCAAGAATAACCACATTAGAGGATCTACTACAAGCAAATCCGAAACCCAATGAAAATGGAGCTACAAATACTATAAATAATAGATTCGAAACCTTAATGGATGACGACACGAATATAATAGAAGATATCGAATGTGGTGAGACAGAAAATCCATTTGAATTAGTTAAAAAGGGAATTAAAAGAAAAAACAACAGCATCAGCATCATGAATAAGGTCTCTAAACCGAAAACGAGAGGTCAAGAACAAACAAAAAACGATATCAATCTGGTAAAAAAATACACTAGACCACCACCTATACATATATACATTCGCAAAAAATTAAAGATACCATACAACTTATGCAAGGGGCGCAGATTGAAAACTACGAAATACGACGAGTAAGTAATCAGAAACACTCGGTAGCTATGAAAAATATTGAGGAATTTCAAAAAGCACAAACGTTATTCAAGGAAGTCAACACAAAATATTTCACGTACACACCAAAAGATAACAAACCTAAAACCATCGTATTAAAAGGACTGAATGAAGACGAAGATTTAGAAGAAATCAAATCAACCATTGAAAACAATAAAAACATAAAAATACTCCAAATCAGTCAACTAAAGACTAAATATTCGAAAGAAAAAAATATTAAACTACCAACTTATATAATCCAATGTAGTCCAGATACAAATATGAAACACATATTTAACATAAAGGTTTTACATCATCAAAAAGTGACATGGGAACCACTTTAAAAAGCGGAACGAAATCATACAATGTTTCAACTGTCAACGGATGGGCCATGTAGCAACTAACTGCAACCTCGATGCGTTAAATGTACAGAACAACATAAACCAGGAGAATGTAAGGTACGAGAAAAAGGGGAGAACAATCTAGTGTATTGCACCAATTGCAAAAAAATTGGTCATCCGGCTTCATATAGGGGATGTCCAGTATACCAAGAAACGATACAAAAACTAAGAACAAAAATTAATGAAAAACGAAAAAATACCACAAATACGACAAGATTTTTTCAATCAACTCCAACAACGCCAGAAAGAGGAACCTATGCAGATATGCTTAAGGGTAACGTACCTGAAAACACAAATATACAAACCATAGCCAATAAGGTGGAACAAATGGCAAAAATTATCCAACAACAAAGCGAACAAAAAGTATAAATACTTAATATAATAAGCAATAAAAAATGAATATAAATTCAAACAAATTAAAATCAACAATCAACAATACGAACGCCATATAGAACATACAATAATTAAACCCCAACTTCATGATAACACATATTATTTCAATATACTGCACAGGTACCAACAATTTATTAACGGACTCACAATTTGAAGAAGAATGGGATGACATTTTCGAAAACCTAGATCTAAACAACTTGAACAACTATTTTGTAATAGCAGGAGATTTTAACGCACGACACACCAATTAAAATCAAAGCAATCAAAGCAACAATCAAAGAGGTATAAAATTAAATCGATGGCTAAATGATAACTCTGCGATCTTCCGTACGATGCGCCAACTATGGTTAAGTCGGGTAATTATATAGACCTTGCGATTGTGGATAATAGAATAAGGATTGACACAAACGAACAAAATGAAATTCCAAGCCATACTTACGACAGCGATCACAAAGCAATTGAAATTAGTTGTTTGAACATTGAACATCAAGATAATAATCCTAATGCGGAACAAATAAACAAATATAATTTTTTAAATATGAATCGGACATTATGGTAAAAGAAATTATCTAAAATATACAAACGATATCTAGAGGAAAACGTAAAAGAAAATATAATACCAAACAACAAAAACCTCAATAATTCTGACCTAGAAGACAGTATCGACACCATAAACAAGATAATCACGGATAACATAAAAACAAACGCTCCCAAAACCAGAAGATATAATAATATGGAAGTATATACAAACAAGATAATTGAAAGATTATACAGACACAAAAGTCGCATCATCACACAACTCAAACGCAATAAAAGGAATGGAGTAAATAATCCTCAACAAAATAATCAAATGAAAACAGAAATTACACGAACCAATGAATTAATCAAGCAAAATATCCAAATAGAATATAATAAATTCTGGAAAAATAAACTTGAAGCAATAAAACCGGGTCCCAAAATGTTCTTCAATATTAAAAATGTCAATCGGAAGAAATCCAAATCAACAATAGGCCAGCTCGAAATAACGGAAAATGAGACTCAAGATATGTCAGCTTTGAATATTGATTGGACTGCACTACGGAAAACAGGTACTAATTATACTTGCAATAACAAACAAATAAATTTAAACATACTAGGTTACCACATTGAAAAGCGAACAATACCAAACGTAGATTTAGGTAAAATCGCACACGAAAATGTTATCCATCAAATTATACAACCAATAAAAAACAAACACATAAGCGATAAACAAAACCACATAACTCAAACAGAATTCTCAGGCAACAATAGAGCATTCGAACCAACATACCCAGTAGATCCAGACTATTTTACTAACATCACCGAGATAAAAGCGATAATTAAATGAATGAACTCAAAAAAATCATACGGACTGGACGGCATCCCAAACATTATTTTGAAACACCTGGCAATGGAACTAATTATAGAAATATGCAGTTTGATCAATCAACTATTGAATAATAAAACATTCCCAAATCAATGGAAAAAAGCCAAAGTATATCCAATAGCAAAAAAAACAAAAATCTAGCAAATGCCGACAATTATAGACCAATAAGTTTCCTTTCTAATTTAAGCAAAATAAATGAAATAATTATACTCAACAAGCTTCAAAGACACACATATAATAACAATATTCTACCGGAAAATCAATTTGGGTTCAGACATGGCCATTCAACAATAAATGCCGTAACCAAACTCACATCAGATATAACATACAAACTTAACAATAAATTAAACACAGGCGCAGTATTTCTCGATATTAATACGGCCTTCGAATCAGTATGGCTAGATGGGTTACTTTATAAACTACACAAGATGAAATTCCAACCGGAATTGTTACAAATAATACATGATATGTTATACGATAGGAAGTTTATAACAACAACTGATTCAGAAACATCTACAATGTCCTTTAAAATTTACAATGGATTACAACAAGGCTCAGCAACGGCGCCGTTGCTATTTAACCTATAAACCACCGATCTAATCACCAACGAAAAAATAAATTCAGAGAAAGTACAAATCATTGCGTTTGCCGACGATATTGTGGTATACAGCTCTGGGACCACAATAAGCAATATAAAAGATAAACTCCAGACAGCCGTAAATTTCATAACTGATTACTTGCACACATGGCGAATAGGCATCAACCCGAATAAATGTGAAATCATCCTATTCCGAAAACCTATAAACAAGGCGAATCGTGACACGAAGATGAATTGGAAGAAGTTTGACATACCAATTGGAAACATAAATATGCAACAGAAAAATCAGTTAAATACCTCGGGATAACTATAGACCGACTGTGCTATATGAACCAACATATAAATACCCAACTTATCAAAGCCAGAAAATCATTCTACACTACAGCCAAAAGAAACTATTCTTTTCAAAATTTATTAGTAAACAAGTAAAAACAATCTGTTACCAAACACTGATCAGACCAATTATAACGTATGGCTGTCCTGTATGTTTCAACATCAATCCATCTTACATGGAAAAAATTAGACGATTTGAGAGAAGGTGCATACGACATTGTCACGGAATGTTTCGTAAAGCAGACACTAATTTTTTACACTACATTTCAAATCGAAAACAATACGATAGTACAAAAATCAACAGAATCGACATTCACATCATTCAACTTATACGGAATCACATCCTCAGAACAATTAACAACTCGAACTCTCTACTATACGGACCATATTATACAAATGAGACTATACTACAAAACAGTATAACACAAAATAATATTAAAATACAAATTAAAATACATACAAGATGATGACCAAACACCTTTAATCTATCACGTGATGAGAAGGCCAAATGAAAAAAGGATTTGATGAGGAGAAATTCGCAAACCCAAAAAATCACTTAAGATTCAATACAGAGTTCAAGAGAGACAACCCAATCGACTTCAAAAAGAAGAAACAAAAATACTGGTGGCTAAGGAACAATTAAAAAAAAAACAATTCAGTATGTTAAATAAACCAAATTATTCGAATAAGTTTTAATTATTTTAAAGAAAAGCTAAAAGGCAAAGTTTAATTTAAGCAAATTTTATGCCGAAGCGAAAAAACTAAATAAATTAAATGTTACCTAGATACTAATTGATAATAGCAATAAAATAGTTCTAGCTTGAGAATCCTTTAAGGGATCAGAAGCTATAAAAATAGAAATAGATTATGAAATTCTTGTAATATTCTTAAATCATCCTAAATATGTAAATTAATAACTGCTTCGAAAACCAAGCAGATGAATTGAGTCACAATCCACGAGAACGTGGCCTTTTACCACAAAAGGGTATTCGAATTGTGACTTGTTTTACGCGAAAACGTGCATATTTGTGTTTTTCTCGTTAAATTTGACCAGCATTTTTACTCCCCAGTCAAATACTGTACTCAAATCGGAACTAAGCGAAGTAACAACTGTCAGCCGTTTATAAAAAAAGTTGGTGACTAAATTGATCCCTGAGGGACTCCAGCATTTGGGGAGTGTGTCGTTGATGATCTCCCATTTAGCACAACGTTGATCTTCGGTCTTTGAGAAATCTTTTTTCCACTTGTTGGCATCGAATCCAAGCCGCATGCCACAAAATTTCAAGTGAGATTCACATGCCAAACCTTGGATATATTCAAAGCGGATTGCAAAGGCTTCTCCGTGGTGCTCAAGGTTGTGGAGCGGTTTTCGCGGAAGCCATATTGTTTATCTGAAATTATTTTATTAATCTCAAGATAATTCACCAGTTGTTAGACACGGCTGACACAATTGATATTGGCCGGTATTTCGAGAGGTCAGTTTTATCACAACCACGTTTAAGAACCGGATGCACCGTCGCACTCTTCCAGGCGGTCGGGTAAAAACCTTGCTTATAGGAAAGGAGAAAAATTTTAGTTAATATTGGACTGGCAAACTCCTTCAATATTCGAACAGAAATTCCGTCAGGTCCGGTGGCCTTATTTATGTCCATTGCCTTCCAGGTTCGGGACAACTAGGTCGAGGTGATGTTCGTTTGCCAGTAAGTCAGCTTGAAAATATGGATCCACCACCAAAGCACATTTTAATGATGAAATAAATAGATGTTTTAGAAAAATTGGAATTCGATGCGAGCATCTGGTAGAAATTATCTCGGAAGTCTTAGCGGCTTTTTTGTTGTCGCTCTTTCCGCTTCCTTACCACAGATTTGTTTTCGGATATTATGTGTGGCCTTATATTTTCAAACGAAATTTCGTTGCGCTTAAATTTCTTGTAAGCAGATTTATTTTGCCTGGCTGCTTTGGCAGGAAAAGATTTTAACATTATGATTGCGATTGGAAAATCATGATATGATATATTTATTCATTTCATGTAGAACGGTTTCGGTGAAGTTGGAAACGGGGTCGTCTGTTACTAAAACAATAGCTCTCACGGGAAATGTTGAAAAAATTACCGTAACCCATCATTGTCAATAACATTCTAATAAAGTATACCGATTCATTCTATAGAATGAATGTTATAACTATAATTTATAATTTTTAAATCAAACTCGATTTATTTTGACCATATTTGGTACACTTTAGAAGCAAATGTTCAATTTCCTCCATAACCATACAAGTATTATATACATTTTTATTATTCAATCTTACTCGCTCCATTGTTCGATTCATTGTAGTGTCTGCTTTGATTTCCTGTAACAAATTGTCACTTTTGAGAATTGTATTCTCACGTATCACCCTTGATCCTTATTAAGAATTGTATTTTGATCTTAATTTTCATCTTTTCACCATGTTACTTCAACAGGAAATATGAAAACTTTACTTCATGAAATTGGATTTGTTTAATTCTTTCAATCTATTAGTCACTTTTTGATCGATCAACCGCTAGTACTCGCTGGTGAACCGCTAGTATTTCGGGTTTTGCTTCTGCTAAATACATTTACAATGGTTGATTTGGCAAAGATAAGAACGGAACAATTACCAGTTGGTCGATTGAAAAGCCACTATACAAATGGTGATATAAAGGGTGTTTCAATAGATGCGCTTCAACTTTTTTCCGATAGGGACGGCGAACGACGCCATATTTTTTATTGTTATTTTGTCATTTGGAAGCTTCATTAGTATACATTTCATCATGGAACACTACACACGTGAACAGCGATTGCAAATCGTGCAAATTTTTTATCAAAATAATCGTTCTGTTGCTGCTACTTTAAGAGCATTACAGCCAATTTACGGTCCATTTAACAAGTTCGACAATCGACCATATAGTGGCAAAATTTGAGTCTACGTTTTTGCTACATAATGTTCCGGTGCCCTGGAGAGCAAGAAGTGTTCAAAGTGTTGAGAACATCGCAGCCGCCAGGGCTTCAGTTCAAGATCTTGGCCTACATCAGTATAAGATCAAGCTGACACAAAAACTAAAGCCGTTTGACCATTTGAAACCACGCCAATTCGTGAATTGGGCTCAAGAGCAAATCGAAAATGTTGCAGATTTTCACCGAAAAATCATCTTCAGCGATGAGGCTCACTTTTGGCTAAATGGATTTGCCAACAAGCAAAATATGCGTTACTGGGCAAGAATGTGATTCATGAGGCACCGTTGCATCCCGAAAAAGTCACTGTTTGGTGTGGATTACATGCCGGCGGCGTCATTGGGCCATATTTTTTCATCGACGATAACGATCGCCACGTTACTGTTAATGGAAATCGATACCGCGATATGATGAACGTTTCTTTTAGCCGCAATTGAATGGAATGGACTTGGACGACATGTGGTTTCAACAGGATGGAGCCACATGCCACACAGCACACGATACAATCGCGTTATTGAAGACTAAGTTCGATGAGCGTGTTATTTCGAGAAATTGACTTCACACCTCTAGATTATTTTCTTTGGGGTTATGTGAAGTCATTGGTCTATGCCAATAAGCCAGTGACGTTGCAAGAGCTCAGAGCAAATATTGAACGTGAAATTGCTGGAATTTTGGCCGATTTATGCGAAAGAGTGGTCGAAAATTGGGTTCAACGATTGGACTTCGTAAAACGTGCACACGGTGGTCATGCTAAAGAAATCGAGTTTCACACTTAAATGTAAATGTTCAAATTCGTTAATAAAAAAAAAGTTAGTTCAAAAGTAGAACAGTTTGTGTTTTATTCAAAAAAAAAGTTAAAGTGCTCTTATTGAAAAACCCGATACAAACATTCCCTCAGTACGGTGAAGATGTCATACAAATCATACACGATGTATTTGACAACAGCAATGTGTCAGTAAATATCATATCTTCGTAATTTAGAATACGTTTAGAATACAATTCCAAAATTATCGTTCGAATCATTCGAAAATACAAAAAATATGCGATAATATTCTGAGACAAAGCAATTAAGCGGTTGAATTTTTAAACTATTTGACTGCTCCCGGTTTACCACGCCACAAATTGGTTTTGAAAGAGAATTACATTGTGTTACTCATATGTATAGTGAAATACAAAGAATGCATTGGTTAATGAAACTTGAATGCGTGTGAAAAAAATTAATACAATTAAATATTATTGATTGAGAATGTTGATAGGCGTTGCACGTGTGATATATGGCCCAAAACGCGACGTTGATGGCACATACCGAGTTCTGTTTAATCACGAGATCAGGAATTTAATGCAACTTCCTGGTATCGTGCATGAAATCAAAGGACAGCGAGTACGCTGGCTCGGACACGTTCTGCGTGCTGATCCGAACTGAATGATTCAGCGATCTTTGAAGGGAGAGCCACCTTTCGGTAGGCGAAGAGGTCGCTGTCGGTGACGATGGCTCCACGGCGTAGAGAGCGATCTGGCATCTTCAAACTGTCTATAACGGTTTGAAGAGCCGGCTCGTGATCGAAACCGTTGATGTCAGATTGTTAACACGGTACGGGCCAATAATGACCTGTAAAAACCGCAAAAAAAAAAATAATAATTTACTCTGCGAATCACACGGGAAATCCGCTTATTATTGAACTGTTCTGTGCTTTTATTTAAGATAGACAGTAACTTTTATGCTGTGAAAATGAGTGATAACCTTTTTTTAAGATTGGTTATAATACTGCAGCCTTTTATTATACACTACCAATCGATTAAGTTTCTCTTCCGAATATAATGAGCTGATTGATTGGACTGTATGACAGAGCTCCAGGCCACATTCGTTGATAACGCCGGGCCTATTCCTACAGCTGTAAAACAATAGTATAGGAATAAATATAAAAAATAGAAAACATATGTGTGAACATATGCATTTCTTGATTAATGTGCACGCACTTAAGTGGTGAGAAAAACAACATTGTAGCAATTTTAAAGTATAATAATCAAATTTATCTGAATATTTCTTTATATATACTCTGCGCCGGCCTTTTTTTAAATTTTAACATTTAAAAACCAGATTATTCAACCAAGCCCTAAGGAATTTAATTTTAATGCAAAATTTTAGCATTTAGTAAATAATCTAATTTCTTCGAAAACTACATGTGTATCTTATCTATTATACTAAGCCACCTCCATGATAAATTTCCATTTATCTATCAGCTGTCTATTATAAATTATTTGCTATCAGTTTTTAACGGAGCATAAAAAAGATAATTTATTTACTAAGCCCGTAATATCTCCAAATCCTACTATGTAATCTAAAGCGTCAATGTCGTAGATTCTAACCTGATAATTATGTAATCCAGATTTTTTCTGTCACAAAACAGTATTTTATATTTAAAGAGTTCCTTTAACGTGGAATTGCAAGAACTCTTTAATTATGAAATATAAAGTTTGAAAACGCATTTTTTATGTCATTCGTCGCTCAGGATCAGTTGATCCATTGTTATACATTCCACGTTTAACTTAACGTTTCGGTTATAGCTCCGATTTTATGTAGAAACCAGCTTCTCATTGAATAGCTGCCTATAGTACTACTGACATAGAATATGGGACGGGTAATGGATTTTAAACTCAATACGGAGTCTCAGGTGTGTTCATTCACATCATCGATCGAACCAGCCTGACGATCGATTGTGAAAAATCGTTTTTTAAATTTAGCTTTGATTGGATGCAGGGTGGACTTAGAGACTGTCCCAGCTCCTTGTAACTATCAGACCTCCTACACCCACGCGTGATCCTACAAGTAAAGGTTGGTAACTGCCTTAAACTTGTGCATTTTATAGTCAAACGGAAACTGAATGCCAGATAACGAATTCCTCTTCCTAGATGTTCGATAAATTAATTCGCACTTTACATCTTCAGTTCGAGGTTTCGGCAGCTTCACCGTAAAGCTATGCGCATTAACCGTTTCTCGTGCACCCGTCCTGGCGTAACAAATGATTGTATTTTCTCCTATAATTCTGCAGAATATTTACCATTTATTAATCTATAGAAAACGCAGAGTTCTGCAACATCTCTACGGTGCTGTTGGCTGTCTAGATCTTTCGTAAGTCTGAAGTTTCGTATTATTCAGACGGCACGTTTCTGAACTCTATCCAGCAACTGAAGAACAATGCCATATGCTCCATCTCAAACCTGACAGCAATATTTTATACACTGTTTAATAAAGGTTTTATATATCTGGAGAACCTGATGCGATCTAAAAAACGTCTGCATCTATTGAGGAGCCCCAGTTTACGTGAAGCTAATTTGGCCAATGCAATAATGTGTTCATTTTATTTTAAATTGTTGGTAATCTGAACACCAAGCAAACGAATTGAGTCACAAATCACGAGGCCTTTTACCACAAAAGGATATTCGATGCGATTTCTTTTACGCGGAAACGTGCATAGTTGTGTTTTTTCTTGTTAAAATTGGCATGATTTTTTATTCCCCACTTAAATATTGCACTCAAATTGGAATTAAGAGAAGTTCCAGCCGTTAACCGTTTAATTCTGAAGGAGTAGGCTCGACCTGAGGGTGACAAATTGTTCTACTTTTTCTCCATTATGGCGCACCCATTCTCCATTTATGTTCTTCATAGGTGGCACTTGCATTATTGACCTCTTTTATCTTTTTTGTACCAATCCAAGGAGAATAATTTTTAAGGCCAGTCTTTTGTTAAGCAGAATCTGTTTTATCAATAACATTTTTGCTGTTCTATGCCATATGTTTTTTCTTACACCTTCCTTTTATCAGTTCTCGAATCACCAGGGAATAGTTAATCTCATGTATGCATTTCTCAATTCTAATACGGGTGTAGCGTCTTTAGCTGCTTCACGCACAGAGGTAATAAACTATTCTGCTTATAATTCTAGTACTTGTTTAGTTTTGAGACTAACATTTAACTCACTTAGATTGTCCAGGTTCTTTTTTATGACTAATGTACTCAGAGTCATTAAGACGGGTGTGATCGGAACGGAAGTAATGTCGTTATATGTATATAAAGCCTTGAACTTGAATGTAGCTTGAGGCTACTTCTTTCGAGATATAAAAGTCAATCAAATTGACCTTGTTCACAACTTAACATTTCTATTGCACTTAGGAGTTCTTTTCCTGGTGTAATAAGTCGAGACTGTCTCGCAGTATGTTACATGTATCGTTTTTCCGCTTACGAAAAAATCATACTCGGATTTATTTCATCTAGACCACGTCATATGTTACTGTTTTAAATAATTTCAAAGATGTAGAGACAAGAAATGACGTCTCATATTGAAAATACCATAGTTAATAAACTTCAAGAAATAAAACCAAATAAAGATAAATTTTACTGTAATATCGGTTTCAAATGCAGAAAATGAAAATAAATATCAACGAAAATTCTGATAATTGCACGATTTTGTTTTCGACATTTAATTATCAAGATAAAAAAATTATTTATAAAGCGTTCAAATATCCAAACCTGACAGTTACAAACTGTACATGTTTACGGTAACAAGTCAAAGTGAAAATGTATAAAATTAAAACTTAGTTATAAGAAGTTAATTTAAATAAAAAGTATGGTTTTCGTCCATGTAAGGTAATTAAGTCAATCAATTTGGTGCTCTTTTGTGATGTGTTAGTTTTCTATTTATTTTATATATTTACTATTCAATATCAATTTTGCCAACTATTTTATTTTATGGATGCCAGATTGTACTCCAAATAGGGCTAAATTAACAGTTCATAGGGCTAAATTTAATTTATATGAATGATATTAAAAAAATATAGTATTGTACGCAGCCATAGTGCCTACTTGACTATAACAACATCAGGAGGTAAAACGTTATTGCTACAGCATTGTTCATACCTTTGTAGTCCAAACTTTATGGTAAGAATGGCATTTAAAGTTGACAATTCAATACGATTTTGTGTTTTGGTTTTGATTAAATTCATTTGACTAAACACCCGTTCAATGTCACCATTCGAATGAGGAAGACTCAAAAGTTTTAGAGCAAATTTAAAAGTTCATCGAATGAATTTTTTCAGTTGAGTCATGATACTTATTAACCTCAAACCACAAATCTATAGTTCTTTTTGATTGCCACTTAATAGTGTCTATATTTTTATACTGGAATTCTATTTCGGTAATGATGCCTGGATCAGATTCAAAATATTTTAAAATTGGTATAATGGATTCTTTATATTTATCAAATACTTTACAAATAATATACATTTGTTTTAAATGTAAGATATTGTCGGGTAATCTACTTTTCAATTCAATTATTACATTTTTTAAAAATATAATGCAAACTTTTCTTACTGTTTCTTGTTTACCGCAACAGTGTTTTAATTTCACATTCAAAATTGTAAGCGACCTTCGAAGACCAGCTAACGTAATTGTTGATATTCATAGTAATCACATCAAAAGTGTGATTATAAACTATCTTAAGCCTAATTGATTCTAATAAATATACGTAATCGTTCAGAAGCTTCAAAGGATCTGCTGTTTTAGATTGGAATGTTAAACATTGGTAATTTCTTTTAAAATCGGTACCAAAAGAATTATATAAACTTTTAATGCTTTGTTGTTATACATTTGGCTTAACATATCTGATATTTTGCAGTCTTGTTTTTCAATGTTAAACATTGTCGATAGCTTAAGCCAATTAATATAGTGAACCATTATATTCATATACAGACATGAGCAGAATTTTTCGGATAAACTGGTAATTCAAATTTTTTATTGTGAGTAAAAATTTGTTTTTTTAATTATTCCATTCTATTAATATTTTGCATATGCAATAAACTTGTGCCTATTAACAAAAATGGCTCAAATATGATTTGCGTCTTGCAATGCTTGATTCCGAAAATTTCAACACACGGTTGTGTCACACACGATACTGTCACTTAAAACTGATAATTTTGTGTTTAATTCAATAGAACTTTGTTTAGTGTTTTCAGTTATTTCCTTTTTCAAAAAGTTTTGGTCTGAACTAGTAAGCACTCGCTTGATGTTCTAATCTTCGATAATTTCACGGATTGTTTTCACGGAGGTATTAACGATCGAATACATATAGAAGTGTTTCCCTTCATCATATTTCAAATATTGTACGAAATACTATCGATAAAGTCGATTACTAAAAATAAATTGAAATTAATTTAAATACAATAAATTTATAACTGTATTTTTGTTTTTGTTGTTTTATGAGAAAACTAAAAGATTGTGACTGGATTCGTACGAAAATTGTTGCTCATCACTGGATATTATAAAATTTGTGTTTTGGTTACACAATAATAAAAAACAACAAAAGTAATTTATTAATTTTTATCAAATGTATGTGTGATATAAAATCATATAATATATTTAATTATCGGTTTTAACGATAATTTTAAAATTTTTCATGAAGATATACTCTTATCTGCAATAACGTGAAATAAAAACATCAAAAACGAAAATGTACGACATAAAATTTTATATCAGTTTAATCACATATGATTAATAATATATAAAATATAAATGTATTGTATTTTTCATAAAAATTGTTTTGTACATAAAATCTAATTTCATTTTAATATTTGTATCACAGTATTTACTAATAATTCATTTTATTTATTAAACTCGTATTTTTGTAATATTATAATATTTCTGGTTAAGTGAGAAATTGTGATCTTAAAAAGCATAAGCCGTTTAAACCTTGATAACCTAGATCTAATTCGCTCGGACTCAACGGTCGTGGACCTAGGAACACTAATATACTAGGTACAAAGAACCAGAAGATGCCAGATCGCTCTCTACACCGTGGAGCCATCGTCGCCGACAGCGACCTCTTCGCCTACCAAAAGGCGGCTCTCCCTTCAAAGATCGCTGTATCATTCGGTTTGGATCAGCACGCAGAACGAGACCAAGCCAGCGTGACAGTTTGATTTTAGAAGTGGACGTAGAGGATATAAAGCTCGATTGCCAGCGGCAAGGTGAACCTTGATATCCTCTCCCACACTATTATCGTGAGTAATGAGAGATCCAAGATACTTGAATCTCATAACTCCTTCAAAAGTGTGGTTACCTACTGAAATCACTTCCGTCTTGGTCTCGAAAACCAGAGATCGTATATTTGGTTTGGGACTCATTGATTTTGAGACCAACGGAAGCTGAACACTGTTTCAGTGGATCAAGTCACCGCGTTGCCATTTAAAGCAATCACACAGATAGCATCTGTATATGCAAAAAAATGATTGGATTGTCGGAATAAGATATTGTCTTGAGGTGTTTCACTTTTACGAAGATGTATTCCAACAATGCGTGTGGAGTTTTCTACAGATTTTTCTACAGATATACGAATACAAATCAGATTGGAATTTTTGTGATCCTATTCGATTCTGATTGATTGCGTTAATACTGGTGCAAAAAGTACACTGTTATGAAATAAAATTTTATTAATCCAATAAACGTTTTTTCACATAAAAAATATATTTTCTAACCATAATTATTATTATTTTAATATTGCAAAATCAAATATAACAAGACATAATCATGTCACCAAATGCTTTAAGTAAAAGATCTTATATTATTAATATTCAATATTCTATAAACAATAGAATTATATGTGTAGTCTCACCAAAATTATATTCATTATTCCATGTAAATTGGAAAATATTGAAAAATATTAAATATGATTCCATTCAATCAAAGAAACAAACCGCCATAGAAACAAACCCAAAATAAATATTTATATCAATGAGAATTAGTACTATGTACTATTCAAACTTAAACCCAATTAGAAAATGATCACACAAACCATATTTTTTAATAAGTTAAAAATCAATTTAACATAAACGCAAACTACTAAATGGACAACACACAAATATTAATCAGATAAACCATTTACTGGCGTAATAGACGTGTTATCCGAACCTGAGTCTAAATCTCTAGCATTGGCCGATAATGGCTTTCAAACAGTTTGAGTCGAAATTGTATTTGAACGAATAAAATTTGGGGACAATTTGCTACGGAGACCACCACTTATGATCATTATATGAGGAATTTAATGGCATATTTGATGTATTATCCGAACATTTTTTTTAGAATGATATACACTTTTATGTCTTGATGCTCAAATCGCTCAAATCGAACCGCTCAAACAAATGCTCAAATCGAAAACCCTAGAAGTATTAATATTGAAAATCATAAAATTTTACGGCGAAGTGTCACTCGTTGGCTATCATTTGAAAGCATAGTCAATTGGCTTTTAAAACAAATGGATCCTTTATAATATTATTTCGGTCTTTATAATTACGAAGAGCTTCACAGTTTAAATGCAGGTGTCATTAACTATTTCTTAATGGATCCTATGACTAAAGGTTAACTTTTGTTCATGTCTTATATTCTTAAGTTATTAAATGACGCAAACAGACTTTTTCAATCAGAGACAACGCAAATTCACGTTCTTTATAAAGAATTGCATTCTCTGTATATTGAAATAATTAAAAATTTCATCAAACCACAATATTTGAGCTGTGACTATGACGTTGACATAAATAATCCTGATTTGTATCTTACGCCATCATCAATGCACTTTGGTATTAAATTTGAAAATTTTTTACTATCGGAAGGGTTAGAGGAAGAACAAATTGTAACTCTTAAAAATAGACTAGTTTCATTTTACATCGACCTGTGAGATCAAATTAAAAGCCGGTTTGATTTTATCGATACAAAATTAAAGCTCCTTAAATATATTCATAAATATAAATGAAATTGTAACGAGAAGTATTTCGTCAATATTGCCTTTGATAGATGCATTTCCATTTTAAGACGGGAAAATAGAAAAGTTAAATAATGAGTTTCGCAGGCTAATGTGGAAATTACATCAAAATTTTCTGACGATGTTATAAAATTTTGGACGGAATTAAAAATGTCAAAAGATGTTTTTGAGGGAATTTCAAATTATATGCTAATATTGTGTTCTTTGCCGCACAGCACTCAGCACTGCTACTGCGGAAAGAAAATTTTCTAAATTAAATTAAATTAAAACTAGCACACGTAATAGTTTAAACAAGACCACTGTAGAAATCTTATGTTTGCAACCCGGTCTCTTAAAATTTTCAGAAAAATTTAAGGTTGTCGACGGGAAATATCAAATTTAACTGCTAGACTGAGAAAAATTGAATTTATTTATGTGTACAATCCATATAAGTTGTACATAATGTGATTCTATTGTAGATTTTTTATTGGTAATACAGTCTTAATATATTGAATTATTTATTTTGTAAAGGAATTTCATAAATACTGAATTTTTTAAGTTTCAATAATAAAAACTTAAAAATATAACTGGGTTTGAGATTTACTACGAAAAGTATCCGTTTACTACATTTTTTTTCTAAATCTGCTACACATTTCAGCTGTGGAAGTGGCAGCACTCACACAACAGAATAAAAAAATATTCTCTCTGGTGGAAGCTGATTTTAGTTTAGCTTCACCTTATTTCGCTTATTGCCGTGTATGTGTTTTATCTATTCATAGATTGGTTTCTACTCTCACTTGTTACTCTCCGAATACACTGCAAATAAACAGCTTATTAAGGAAATATTGAAATGAATTGTTTGTTTTCAATTTTCAACATATGATCTTCTCATGTTCTCGTGGAGCGACAAGTGATCGGCTTATTGAATTATTTATTAAATAAGGTAATAAAGGTGTGAATATAATAAGTTATTATGAAATTAACTTACTAATTCGAGTAAGATAAATTTGTTACAAGTCATTGTTACACTCATAGGTTTAATTTAGTTTTATCGCAATCTTCATGAAATATGAAAATACAAATCGTTTTTTGCAGCTCTGTCTGAGATCAGCAGTTGTTTTAAAATGTCATCGAAACTTTTGAGTGTTTTGGATTTTATCATCAAAAAATGAATTCCAGCTTTTGCTCCTACTATAGTTGGCAGTAAAATGCCCGACTCTTCAGCTTTGTGTTTTAGTAAAAACAACATATAACTGAACTGTTTCAAGATATTTTGAACAATCCTCTCGATTGGGATGGTCAAATCTTTAATTTAAGTTGTGGATTTTTGACATGTCTACAGTATTTTAAATTTTTGTATGGCAAACGATTCGGTTTTCCAAAATTAAGAAGTGAATTTATGGTTTTCTAAAGCGCTGCGAACTTTTTGGACAAATCAATTTTACAGATGTTAGAATTTCTTAAATGTAACGATTTAATAAGTACATTTAATGAAGTATCAACCTTACGTTGACTATTCTTAACGATTCCATCCACCAGAGTATCATCCAAAAGAAGCTTTTCAGGTTTATGTAGAATTAAAACATATTTAAGCAGTAGTATTTGAGATGACTGGCTTTCTTACGTTTATTGAACGCTTATTTCTATTGAAAAGAACTATTGTCTCAGATTGTGACTCAAGTTGTGATGTATTTTAAAAAAAAAAATTAATCGCCGAATTGAATTTAAGAATTTAATTTTAAATAAATCTTAAAAACAAAATCAGGCTTGACTAAATTTTTCTAGTTTTCAAATCTTAAGTCTGATAATTTAACTCAAAATACTTTTTATTCTAAATTCCAAGACAATTAATATTCAATTTTACTAACGCAAATGTCTGCTTCCTCTACTTTGGAGTTCACGACTCGCCTATGCTTCCAACAACACAAGGAGTTTGTGTTTCTATGTGTTCCCACATATTCCCAATCACATTAAAATCCGGGCATTCTAATAAAGGTTGGTACAAATCTTCAAAAAAAATTTAGTACCATTTGGCCTTTATGGATTATCCTGTCGCAGAATAAAATATTGAAGATAAAAATAACGGCTTTGACACTAACTTGCCCTCTTAACAAAGCAATCTGACCAACACAGTCATAAGATATGCACTCCCATATCACAATGTGGCCTCCATCAGAATGACGCGGTGGCGCAACTTCTGTACGTTTAAACTTCTCTGAAGATTTCGAATAAAATAAATGCCTTCCCCAGGTCCCATCAAGAGAGAAAATTGATTCGTTCGTCCATAAAATATTCCTCCAAAACTCAGAACTTACTAGTATGCTCCTTAAAAATTTTTTATACTTTTAATTTATTTACTTTTGATGTTAATAGTTTTTTTGAATGATGTATTTTTTAATATTTTTCTCTCTTAATCTCCTATTTATTGTTAGTTGGATTAAGGGTTTATTTCCTGAAAAGTTTCTAAACTTTTATAAACTATTTTGGGTTGTTGCTGGATTGATTTTCACAGGTATATATATATATATATATATATATATATATATATATATATATATATATATATATATATATATATATATATATATATATATATATATATATATATATATATAAAAACCTGTCGATGAAGTTAGTTTTTTTGCTTTTGAACTTAAAATTCTTGGTTCCCAATGGTTCACACCCTGCCTAAAAGCATTTACGAGTTGCACTGTAAGACATTCGCAAACAGAAGCATTCGTTAATTTCTTTGATAAAAATCTGGTTCTCAATAATTGTTGTCATACTGCTGCAGAACGGTTCCAACGATCGTGTTCGATGCATCAGTAGTTTCGCTGAGTCTTGTGCCGTTCAACAAATGTACTAACAACATTGTGTTAGGCAATTCACTTTTAAATGTAATGAATGCATGACATACTTCAGGCTATATCAAATAAATCTTTGGCATCTTGGGCTTTTGTAGTAATGATTCAGGGTTGTTAATTAATTCGGGTGATTAATTCGGCTAGTTTCAGAATAATTCGGTAGTAATGATTTACCATACGATAAATTACTTATCGAACCTGATTGTTGTTGGAGCTGGAAATTCTGTAGTGGCATTTATTCATTCTGACGAAGGTAGAATGCGGTAAAATTTTGTGGCTGAGTATTTGCGCTGAATACGCTTTCCGATCTTTAAATTTGGACATCAATGAAGTTTCCGTTCCTCGTTTTGTCGAGGAAAACGAATACAAAGGTTAAATCACGTACGACTTCCTGTAATCTAAATGATATTCATGTAAATTCGATGGCCTTTTCTACTATTCATGAGGGCTACTATTCATGGAAAAGAAACCAAATGTCGTGGTAATTTCCGTCTTATGAAAGTCTACAGGGACGAAGATGAAAAAATAGGAAAAAATGTCATTTCCATATAAAAATTATGGAGAAGTTAAGAATATCCGGTATGCATAGCGATCTAGTATTGCATAGCGATCTATAATAACTGTATTTAATCGACGGTAATCTCCAAACGGTCTCAAATCAATATATTTCTTTTTGACCATGTGAAGCGGCCAAAAAACGGAAGATTTAAGATAAATTTACTTTAAAAACAATTCTAATGGTCGGACTATTTACTGGTGCCTAAATGAAAGTTTGCTATGTTCAGATATCTACTAGAAGCAGTTGTATTCCATGTTGATTGTCCGCTTGGAGCAGTTTTTTGTTTGCGAACTTATTCGAATGGTATGGAGAAGCTATATGCCAAAATAATGGAAAGTGGCTGAATTATGCCAAAACAATATTTCAGAATGATGATCCTTGCACATATTACAAGTTATTGTCGTACATTATATTATAAGAATAACTCCTATGACGTAGGAAACTATCGATGACTGCCAATGATGATTCCGTCAAAATCAGTCATTACAACTTGCCAGTGTAGGGGAACTTTAGCTCATAATAAAATTGACTCGTTTGAATGTCTAATTATAACTCTAATTTATTTAAGAAAAGAAAGTCTTTAAATACAGAAATGACATAACAAAAATTAAAAAACATAACAAAAATTATGTGAACTAAAAAATAATTATATTTTGCTTTAATAGAAGAAAGAAGAATAGTAAGTTGCCCTGTATAACAATTGCACCGGAACTTGTTGTAACGTAATACGATTTGTTGCATAGTACATTTTTATGTATATTTATGTTCAACTATGTAATAGAACAAGTTATTTCACTAAGGTTGATTATTTCCAAGTTATAAACTTAACATCTTGTGATATACCATAGGAATTTCTAGATTTCAAGCAAGCTCGATCAATCGAGAGAGACTTTCTCATGCGCTTGAACAAATATGTACATCTGTGTAAAATAACAGTAACACAGTCAAAATGCTTTTCAAAGTTGAGAAGGCTATAGAGAAGTTTTGCAATTAATTCTGGTGTCCGACAAGGAGTTGCGGTATTCTCATACTTTTTCATCTTATAATTTTTAATACTTAAAGTAAAACACCTTTAAGACAATACCTTATTCCAACAATCCAATCAACTTTCTGCATATGCAGATAAGATATATATGATTGGATGAAATATCAACGCAGTGAAAGAGATACTAAATCCACTAGAATGTTCAGCCACACAATTGATTTCAATAGTGTCGACCACACGTTTGAAATGTCATGACGTGTCTCTCTTTACTAACGATAATAGTGTGAAAAAGGATACGAAGGTCCGCCTAGCTGCTGGCGATCGGACTTTATATTCTCTGCGCCCACTTCTGAAATCGAAGTATCTTGCAAATGTTGATCCGCTGAAATTGAACTTTGATAAGATCCGTTGTCATGAATGGATGTGAAAGTTGTTCTTAAACGATCGGTACGGATAATGGCTTCTAACATTTGAAAGATTTGAAAGAATTATGCGTGTGCTATAAGGCCGAAAACTCGAAATTGATGACACACTGAGTTCTTTTTAATCACATCAGAAATTTAATGATTCATCTATAAATTATCATTTAATGCTAATTTATAACATGATGTCAGGTATGCAATCAAAGGACAATGAGTACACTGGCTCGTTGAATGAGTGATACATTGATCTTTAAAGGAAGAGCCTCTTATCGAATCGATTGCAACAATACGAATAGCTAGCTCGTAATCGAAAACGATAGTCAGATTGTTGGCAGGAACGGGCCAAAATGGGTTAAAGATCTTTTTTTGGAAGATGCTGAGATACTTTTGACATATTTAAATAATTTTATTTTGATTTATTTGGTCTAAAAAAGTTTTCAAATTGCTATGACTCCTATTACGATTATTGAAGGTTTTTACGCAGATCAAAATATCAAAAACCAGACCTTTGTTAAACTCTCAATTTTATATATTGCACAAAATTCTTTATAAATTAAATGAAACAGATTATCCTATTTCCACTGGTAGCAGCTATAACGAGAGACTGTTTTTTTTTCTTAAAATGTAAATTTCAATAGAACTATTAAAAATGAATTATTCAAAGTATTGACCTTCGCTATCTTGTCATTTTAACCATTTCTCTGGCTGTACATTGAATAAGGCGGGTGCGGTAGCGGATTCCATCTCAACTTTTTATGGTGTACTGGACGATGGCAGTGCGATCACATATAGCATTGTCAAGTTGCTATACCATTCGCTATACCACTTATCCAATTTTGGCTATTTTACCAACACGAATAAGATTGATTAGCGTTACCTATTGATTATCCCACCCAACCCAAATCATGTCTTTTTCGGAAATAGTTTTATCCTATACTGTGCGCAAATTCTTCGCCAAATGACAGACATAACTTGATGCGTTTGGGATTCTTAAAAAAATTGAATGCAACATATCTCGTAACAATTAAATACAGGAAACTGTTTCATTCATGTCGTGGAAATGTTTTTTGATTTTCCATCTATTTCTCAGTCAACTCATGTGGCACCCATATATCCATTTCTTTAATTTTCCCATATACTGTTGCACCTTGTTTGTTTGGCATATTAAACTCTACCTTAGAAAAAAATATGTTTGTCTTGTAATATGTACTGGTATTTAATCTGGTTATTGCAACTATATATGTATATATATATATATATATATATATATATATATATATATATATATATATATATATATATATATATATATATATATTCTTTTTTATTTGCAGCTGAAATAATATCATAATTACTAATAACTGATATAGGATTCTATCGTGCCTCAATTTACAAAAATCAATAATTAAATTAATTGAACCTTAACCAATATGTCAAATTATAAAATGTAATATATTCACAAATTTTGTGTCAAATCGATTATTAATTTTTTTTTGTTTTAACAGATATACTGTTATTGGTTTGATAGTTGTTATTTTTGCAATTAATTGGAATCCATTTTCGAACAATAGCAGTGCATCAGAACTGACTGGAGAAAGTAATGAAATAAAGAAGTTACGAGACAACTTTTTAGGCGCTCCACACAAACTGATATTATCACGACAAAATTTAACGGAATTAACCAGCAAGCAATTTGAAGCCGATAGTAATTCAACTGAAATTTATTTGGACTACAATGAAATCGTAACAATCGACGGTGTGACATTTCAATATTTATCGGAATTAAAAATATTGGATCTATCACATAATAAATTGAATGATTTACCGCCCAAATTATTTTTGAATAACCACAACTTAGAAATCATTGATTTAAGTCACAATTTTATTGCAACAATAAATGATTGGAGAGAAATTCCTAATTTACAATATTTGAATTTAAACTTCAATCAAATTTATAATATTTCGATGAGTGATGTTAGCCGAATTCAAAACATTTCGTTGAATAATAACCAATTAAAACATTTGAAAACAAATGAGTTTGTTCAAGTACTTCATGCGGATCATAATCAACTAACCAATGAAAATTTGTTTATTAACGACAGTGTGAGTTTAATCGAATTGTCACTGTCAAATAATTTATTGATGAGTTTTGATTTTATACAAAATTTGATAAATCTATCGTATTTAAATTTGACGGACAATCCGGTCAATTATAACAATCGAAGTAAATTATTTTCTAACCTAACAAAATTAAAACGCTTAATTTTAAAAACTACAAATATACGCAATATGAAATTAGAGCACCTTTCTGATCTACGAGAGTTGGAAATGTTGGATATTTCGGAATGTAGACTACCGACGATTGATTTCACATGGATCAGATTTTTAAAAAAACTTAAATATTTCAACATCAGTGGTAATAATCTGGAAATAATCACAATTGACGAGCTGGAATTTTTATTTTACAACCTTATTTTGGTACTTATTTCGGATAACTATTGGGGATGTCGTGATTTGAAACAAATGCAGAAACGACTAAAGGATCTGAAACTGGTGATGTATCCGTCAGAAAAAGTTTATACAACAACAGATATACGAGGTATAGAATGCACCAACGAAACAGAAAACATAATACGAGCTGAGAAATCAGTAAAAATCACATTGGAACCATATGATATGTGCAATAATAACCAAGTGAGGTTAGTACAATTTCTATTGAGGCAAATATTTGTGATGGTATTCTCGTAACTTACAACTGTGTTATTAATTTTCTTTTATTTTAGTTCTGGAACTCGATTATCATTTGATATTACGATTATTGAACAAATGAAAACAAATCTGATTAAAATAGAAGAGTATCAAGATCACATAAGACAGCTCAAGTTTATAAATTCGCAAATGTCATATATACCACATGGAATATTTGATAACTTTGGTTGTTTGGAGTATGCAGATTTCAGTAACTGTCAATTGGAAGTAATGGCACCATCCAATTTCTCAAACGCATTTCATTTGCGTGAATTAATATTGTCTCATAATAATTTATCGAAATTGGAAAACAATGTTTTTGACGGGGCAAATAATTTAATCAAACTTAATTTGGCATACAATAAGATCACAATTATCGAGAGTGAGACATTTAAATATTTGATCACATTAACAAATCTTGATTTATCTCATAATCAGATTAAATTTTTACCATCCGATTTATTTATAAATACACCGAATATAAAAGTGATTGATTTAAGTAACAATCTGATTGAAACAATAAACCATTGGGATGAATTCAACAATTTGCAATATTTGAATTTAAATTTTAATCGAATTCATAATATATCGATAGTTGGTTCCATTCGAATTCAAAACATTTCGTTGAATAATAACCAATTAAAACATTTGAAAACAAATGAGTTTGTTCAAGTACTTCATGCGGATAATAATCAACTAACCAACGCAGATTTATTTATCAACGACAGTGTGATTTTAACCGAATTGTCACTGTCAAGTAATTCATTGATGAGTTTTGATTTTATACAAAATTTGACAAATGTATCGTATTTAAATTTGACGGACAATCCGGTCAAATATGACAATCAAAGTAAATTATTTTCCAACCTCAAAAATTTAAAAAGTTTAATTTTAAAATTAACAAATTTAAGCCAAATGAATTTTGAGCAGTTTTCTGATTTACAAAAGTTGGAAACGTTGGATTTTTCGACGAATGGTCAAGTCATGATTAATTTCGAATGGCTCGAATTTATAGAATATCTTCGTTATTTGAACATGAAATGTAATATTTTGGGGAATATGACATATGACGAGCTTAAACAATTATATCCAAACCTTAAGTCGGTAGCTATTTCGAATAATAACCAATTATTCATTGGTTATCGCCAACGATGTGATTTGAAACAATTTTCATTATTAGTATTATTATTTTTATACTTTAATCATTAAAAAAAATCGGCTTACAAAACTAATGTTAAAGTAAAAATAATTACCTAAAAGTACTTACAAAACTAATTTGTTAATTTTACTTAAAAAATTTCATTTAAACACAAATTTAATAAAAATTAGTTCGTTTTTATTAAATTTTAGAAAATTTTCTGTATATTATGATAAATTTTTGTAAATCTAGATAGCGTAACGAACACAGTTATTGGCACCCATAAGGAAATTTTTACTTAACAAAGCGACAAGATTAACTGGTTTTTGAAAATAAGTTCATTTGAAGTTTTATTATAACATTCAAACAGTTTTCTACAGAACTAGAAATGATATTTAATTAAATTTTATTGGTATGTTAATGAAATCAACAAAATAAAAAAATGTTTCCTTAAACCACAATAATTGGCATAATGACATAATAATTGACACTCCAAAAAAGTACAAAAATTAACATATTCATATAATCAGTGACACCTTTAAAACACAATTATTGGCCCCATACAACTTCAAAATAAAACGACAAAATAATAAAGAATATATTTTTTTCTTCAAAAATAGCTAACTAGTTAAAAACATTTAAATTAATAACAAAATATATTATTATCACAAATAGTATCTAGTCAGATACACAAAAATTCAATTAAACATAAAAATATAATAAAAGTTTCAGTTCAAATCATACCTAAAAATTCAGTTAAATTGTACATAATATTATCACAAAGTAGCTAGCTATGTAGTATCTACTCGGATAGCTAGCTAGCTACATAAAAAATTGATCCAAAAATAAAAATATTCAGTTCAAATATAGTAATGTAGCTTGAGCTAAGTGTCTTCAGTCTTTGTTAAACATGAGTTACAGACGAAGGTCAGAAGATATTTGCATTTTAAAACCTTCAAACATGCTACGTGGTATTCTCTTGTACAATTTGTACACCTGATGCCACAGGCTTCAGAGTTCATATCTAGTGACATAAATTTTGTGCATTCATAACACATTTTCCCACGGCAAACGGAATTTCTTCCGAGTCGATCCAAATTTTTTTCGGGTGAAAAGAGTTTTCGCACGTGTGGTGGAAGACTGGATTCTTCTTCAATTTCTTCAATATTTTTTTTTGGTGAACAGTATTGTATTACTAATGACTCTAAAGCACCTGATATTACTGTGTGCGATTTTGGTTCTAGAGTCTTTTTTGCTAATGGTTTTTTAATTTTTGTTTTGAGGTTTTTGTCTGAGTTTTGATTCTTTTAGAGTCCTGTTTTTTATTTTTTCATTTTCTTTAAGTGATTTTTTTTTTAAGTCTTTCAGTTTTTCTCTCTTCTTTGAGATATTCGATTTTTCTTTTTTCTTCCTTTCGCCTTTCTTCATCTTTTATCCATAAGGAATTGGTAATGACAAAGCTCTTTTTGTCATTTTGTACTTTTGAACCCTTTCTTACTGGTGTTTGCGGCCAGTCTAATATTTCCTCCATAGGTGTATATGGTTGTGTAAGTGTTTGTGCCTTTAATTTAGTGCAGACAGGAATGACAAATTCAAAGTTATTTTCGTTCTTTTCTGAGATATCTATGTTCTCATCACCGGTTATAATTGGATCTAATTGAAGAATACTGGTGGTAGTACATGTGGATTCGTACCCGTTGAGTATTCCTATTTCTTCGTCATTATTTATATTTTCAATTACATGGTTATAGTAAACAAATTCATTAATACTGGCAATATCAATGTCATTGATGCCATGTGAGGGTGATGAAAAATCTGTCTGCGAAGCTTGGTTGGCCACATTTCCTTCCATGGTTCTTTTAAATGGATTATTCTTGAGATGTTTATAAATATTATATAAGGCTTTAAAATCATCCAATTTATTTTCAACATCTGCTGTGTTGTTGAATGTTTCCAACATTGCCACTTTTTCGGTTCCCAAAATAGTACAACATTCACGAAAAACATCTGTGTTACCTAAATTTTTAATAGTTTGAGAAAGCGCTTCTGAAGATCTACCCAGGCACTTGGACGTATTTATGGCATACTTATTCCAAGGAAAAAGGCCATATGCTTTAAATCCCTTCTGCAAAATATCAGAAGACGCTGATTTGTCAACAACTTCTTTTAAAAGTGGTCCAAATAAGTTCCTGGTGAGATTCTTGTTGGGGTTTTTACGTCTCCATTCTAGCACTGAATTATTCCATGCATTTTTCAGCGGTTTAAAAGCTGCTACATCTGCTGGTTGTATAATCTTTTTCGAGTTAGCATAAAGAGTAATTAATATAATACCCAATTTGACGCAAAGCTGACTAACTTGTAAAGTAAGATGAGAGCTGTGCCCATCTACAAAGTAAATAATTGGGAATTTGGTATTGATATCCCGAAGATACGGATAAAAACCATTATATATTCATAAAATGTTTGTTTGGTCATCCATCCGTTTTCACTAATCCCATAGCCCCAAGTTTCTGGCACAGTGCTTCTAATTTCTTCTCGCAACCGTTTGTATGGGTAAATAATCTTTGGTGGGGTCATGATACCTGACGCGGAGAACGCAAAACATGACGGTAAGATTTGATTTTGCCAAACCTCTATCAACTTCGTATATATTTTTGGAGCCTTTGGCTGCTAAAACATTTTTTCATCACAAACAATTGGTTTCATCTCCATTTAATATCTGACTAGGGTCACTCAAAATTGAAAAATAGTTGTTTTCCAATAAATAATTTTCAATAGAGTCGAACCATTTGTATATGTCAGTAGCTGCGACATTAGCACTGGCGGATGATACCGGATCTGGTACTCGGAGAGATAAGGAGGGATGTCGTTTTAAAAATGATTGAAACTGTGGTGTCGAATGGTATTTTGGTGCTTCTTCACACCTCGCTCTTAAATTTATTTGTGAATAATTATCTAAATTTTTAAACTGGCACCTTTAATAGATAGTTGAGTATACAACTCTTGTAAATAGATTTTTGTATTATTCAAGTTAACTTTGAAAAACAGTATTCATTAGTTTTTCATTCAATTTAAATAAGTTTTTTCTGTTCCGTTGTTCGATTAACTTTGATTTTAAAATATGACAAAATATTAAATAATTAATTATAAATAGTGAATCTTGTATACAAAAATATATATAGTTAAACATAATAAATAATAGTTTGTGTTAATTTCAATAATTAATTAATTTATATCGCAATAAACATCGAAATTATGGAGTCAAGTTTTATCGAAATTAAGGAGTCACTAGAATTTGTCTGATAATATAAATCACCGAACTTTAATAAATCTAATAAATTAATATGGAGTTTATTGATGTGAGCATTAACATACGATAATATACATACATCGTAAAAAAACCATCCTTTTCCCGGTAATTTATCGTCACCAAAGGGGTGATCCCTGTTATTTTCCTCTAGGAAATCCTTTACTGCATGAATAATATCCTCCTTCCGTTTAGGAAAACCTTTTTTTTTTGTGATACTTTTACCCAGTCTAATATCGCTAGCTCTTCTACTTCAGTTAGAACTGTGGCTGGAGCTGGCTTGACTTTGTTGAAATTTAGACCCAATCTTAATTGGATTGTTGACCTGGGTATATTATAAAGTTTTGCTGCCGACTTTTTCAATATTTTTCCCGCTCTCACCTCATCGCGAACCATTTGAAGTTGATCCTCATCATACGTGTGCTTTTTACGTGGCATAATATCTAAAATTAACAAGACTGTTGCATTATTGGCATTTCAAAACATTACAATTATTGACAGTGTCAATTATTGTAGGACACAAAATTCATTTATTGGCACTCCATGCCAATAATACGAATTTAACATTATATAGTACTTACTATTGGCACCCAATTTATTTAATTTATATGATATTTTTTCGAAATTATTCTTCTAGAAACTTGAATTTATTGTTTTGCCGTACAAACAATCACTAATCTAATTATTTTATTTACTCATATAAATAAACAGATCCCTTACAAAACTAATGCTGCTTACCAAAATTCACTAAAAATTAATTTGAAAAAATAACTCTAGAATGCGTCATTCGAACTCGGTAATTTTAAGGTAACTGAGTCGTTTTGTACAGCGGAGAAGTATAGAACCACGTAGATAAATACATACAAATGAAAAAACATTGATTCTGCGTAATGAGAATTTGATAAATGTAAAAATATTGTTATTTTACTGACGCGTGCCAATAGTTGGGTCAAAAAATATGGTTGCCAATAATTGTGTTCATTATGCTAGAGCTTATCGAAAATATTATAAAATACAAATGTTTTTTGTTAAATTTACTTTAATTTTGAAAAATTCATAACGATTTTGTTTAAATTATTTTAAACTGTATATTATGATTTACAAACTAACAAATAAATTGTAAAAAAAATTGTAAATATTATTAAATATTATATACGGAAAAAAAATGAAATATAATTTTTTTTGTACAATTTACTACGAAAAACTAAAGATTATTATAAATAGTAAACATATTTTAATTAATTTAAAAAAAACGTTCTGTTACCGACAAGATTTAGTATTGAATTAATAAAATTTTTTTGTCGTTTACATTTGAAATTTTTATTTCTCAATAATTTATTAGAATAAATTATTTAGTTTCCTTAAGAAAATAAAACTCAGTTCCGAAATTTGCTAGCAGTATACACCGCTACCATTTTCAAAACTGCCCTGTAACGATTCGCGAGTCTCGGCAATATTTTTAATACATCTCTGTGGTTTACTTTTTAACTAACCGGTACGTTTGGTTTAAAATGTTGTTGTAGAGGTAAATGGGATAAAAAGAAAACGAAAAAAAACGCGAGTTGTCGAGTAGATTTGGTCAGTCGATAAAAAGACAGAAAATCGTCAACTTAAAATAAAAACAAAATATAATATAAAAATAAATAAATTTCATAAAATAAAAATAAAATCTAAGTATTAGAAAATTGTCAAATACAAAAAACGAAAATTTTCAATTTTCAATAATGTCTTAAATAATATAAATATATTAAAATTAAAATATATAAAATTAGAAAATTATTATAATATATCAAAATTAATTACAAATAAATTATAAATGTAAACAATAATTGGAATAATAAACATTTGTATCGGCCTATGTATATGTGTCCAAGTTAATTTGTTTTGAATAAATAATAAAGTTTGTGTATAATCAATTACTGGATGCGGAAATTTATCATCAACGTGTTTGCAGTATCTTAATTCTGTTATCTGGAATAAAGCTGAAGTACAACGGATTGGTTTTGCTGTGTCATTGGTGGCCGGAACGTTTCTTTTGAGGGAATTATATCATCCTATATCTGAATTCATCAAAATGGTGAAGTATATTTATGTTGTAATAGCTGTGATAGCTATTTAATTAATTACAATTTAAGTTATGGACCGCCCAGGTGGCTTAGTGGTTAAAGCTGTGGCAGTTGGAGTGGGAGGTACCGGGTTCGAATCCCGATAGGGGCAGGATGCAAAAGGGATTTTTCACTACTTGATTACGATCGGTGGTGTTAATGAACACATCTATGACCCCCTGTTGGAGTGCAGAACTCATGGGCCGACCCATCTTCCATGTCAGTACTATAGGCTGGCATGGAGCTATGCAATGCGCTGATGGTTCTACGAAAATCGGACCTATAGCCGTACGTCCTCGATTTGGCCGTTAAGTCGTAAAGTAGGACGTAAATAAGCGAAGCGCGAAAGAGCTGGGAGAGCCTTGAGCCCCAAAAAAGATAGCATAGAATAAAATTAAAAAAAAAGAAAAAAATTTAAGTTATGGTTTATTGTGAATGAATTTTCTTATATTTATATATATACTCTTATATATATTTTTTGGAGAATTATTATATGAATTCGGCGAATTTCAATTTTTTTCTTTAATCGTTTATATTTTTTTTGATCAATTGGGCAATGAACATTGATAAGTAAACCGTATAGTGGGTGTGATGTGATGTGTTTGTGTAAGTGACCTTGCGTTATCAAGAGTTTTCAGATATTCATTTTACTAATTATTTTTTGTACGGATGACATCTAAGCATGTGGAAATGGGACCCTCCTAACCGATCATCAGCTACCTAAATAACGTGAGCTTAGGTAAAAATGGAGTCATCGTTACAATATATATATATATATATATATATATATATATATATATATATATATATATATATATATATATATATATATATATATATATGTATATATATAATATATATATATATATATATATATATATATATATATATATATATATATATGTATATATATATAAATATATATATATATATATATATATATATATATATATATATATACATAATGTATATATATATATGTATATATATATATATTTTAATATTTATATATATGTTACGGTTAAAGCCCGAAATCGGCGAACGTCCGAATTTACCGGTAAATGTCCGAATTTATCAAAATGTAAACCGAAGCGTACCGAAATCTATTAAAATTTGTTGTGTTTGAATGGATTGCGGTTTGTTGGATGTCAGTTGAGATAGGTCTGCACTTTTTATTTATCTGTAGGTTGGTGTTCCTTTGTTGAGGGTGCTTTGAATGAGTTTGTAGTTTGGATGCTTACAATTGAGTTCTCGTGTTAGAGTTTGTTTACTACTAATAGATGAATGTTTGATGGAATGTTGAATTTGGATCGTGTTTGGTTTGCATGGATGGGGTTCGCTCCGGGGGTATCGATTAAATAAGAGTTTTGTATTTTTGTTTAACTATGATTGGTGTGCGGACTTGAGTTTAAATAAATAGTAAAATTAATAATAATTAAGTTACAGATGCCTATCTAATAAATTTATTTTTAGAATTTGTGTAGATGATTTTATTTTAAGACGTTATAGCTAACTGCAACTGCAGGTTATAGCTAACTTACTCAATTATTTTATTTAAATAAATAATTTACTCTATACATGAATTGACAGTTTATTAGGTCGTCATAATGTAAGTATATGAAATGCTGTCGGGTCATAAAATAAATAAATATTGCCCCTCAACAATTTATATTATTTTAATTATTATGTAACAGGAAAATAGTTCTACTTAAGATTGTCGCCTTAGTCTATTTTGTTTCTCTGATAAGCATGTTACAGAATTATGGCAACATTATCGTAATTGATGGCTTAAACTATCATACCATATTAATTAAATTGAGTCAGATACCTGAGCCATAAGTTAATTAATTTTCTTCAGAGTTCTGAATTTATGTTTTAATTAGGTTACTTGTGCGGGCGGGAGTTGAAATAAATAATAAAATTAATTAATTAACAGATAATAATATTAATTAGTTACAGATTCCTGAGCGACTAACTAATAAATTTATTTTAGAATTTTAATTTAGTTTTAATTTTATTCAAAATACAGCAGAGCAGATAGGTGAAGCGGAGAATGCTGATTGGCGATTGCAGATTAGTAGATTAGAATTGTGATTGTCTTGTGGTTGTCAGCTAACAGTAGTTTAGTATACGATTTGCCAGGTGTCTATAACCGGGTCGTTCTCTCCTTATTAACATACCTTCCCATCCTTACCTATTGTTTTATGTAAACGGCTGTAGGAATATGCCCGGCGTTATCCGGGAATCTTGCCTAGCACTTGGTCCTACAGTCCTATCAATATATATATATATATATATATATATATATATATATATATATATATATATATATATATATATATATATACATATATATACATATATATATATATATATATATATACATATATATATGTGACGGTTAAAGCCCGAAATGCGGCGAATTTCGAATTTACCGGTAAATGTCGACATTTACCTATCCCTTTGGTACATGTATGTTCAATCTACGTTTACCTGGAAATTTAGACTTTATTCACATTTACTCTTTAATTGTTTGTATTAATAAATGATTTCGTAGTAGACCCTAGAATGATTTCGTAGTAGACCCTAGAATGATTTCCTAGAATTGTAGAGACTAACGGCTTCGGTAACTCTCACGGGCACGCGGGAGGTTGCTGCACTCCCCTCCCCCCCGCTTAGCCCTCCGAGAGGCTTTAGATTTCAACTTCGAGGGACGTAGGAGCCGGGATAAGCAAACATGTCGTACTGCGTGCCGCACGTAGGAACGGATTATATAGAATCTATTAATAGATTTCGGTACGCTTCGGTTTACATTTTGATAAATTCGGACATTTACCGGTAAATTCGGACGTTCGCCGATTTCGGGCTTTAACCGTAACATACATATAAATATTAAAATATATATATATATATACATATATATATATACATTATGTATATATATATATATATATATATATATATATATATATATATATATATATATATATATATATGTATATATATATATATATATATATATATATATATATATATATATATATATATATATATATATATATATATATATATATATATATATATATACATAATGTATATATATATATGTATATATATATATATATATATATTTTAATATTTATATATATGTTACGGTTAAAGCCCGAAATCGGCGAACGTCCGAATTTACTGGTAAATGTCCGAATTTATCAAAATGTAAACCGAAGCGTACCGAAATCTATTAATAGATTCTATATAATCCGTTCCTACGTGCGGCACGCAGTACGACATGTTTGCTTATCCCGGCTCCTACGTCCCTCGAAGTTGAAATCTAAAGCCCCTCGGAGGGCTAAGCGGGGGGGAGGGGAGTGCAGCAACCTCCCGCGTGCCCGTGAGAGTTACCGAAGCCGTTAGTCTCTACAATTCTAGGAAATCATTCTAGGGTCTACTACGAAATCATTCTAGGGTCTACTACGAAATCATTTATTAATACAAACAATTAAAGAGTAAATGTGAATAAAGTCTAAATTTCCAGGTAAACGTAGATTGAACATACATGTACCAAAGGGATAGGTAAATGTCGACATTTACCGGTAAATTCGAAATTCGCCGCATTTCGGGCTTTAACCGTCACATATATATATGTATATATATATATATATATATATATATATATATATATATATATATATATATATATATATATATATATATATATATGTATATATATATATATATGTATATATATTTATATATATATATATATATATATATATATATATATATATATATATATATATATATATATATATATATATATATATTGATAGGACTGTAGGACCAAGTGCTAGGCAAGATTCCCGGATAACGCCGGGCATATTCCTACAGCCGTTTACATAAAACAATAGGTAAGGATGGGAAGGTATGTTAATAAGGAGAGAACGACCCGGTTATAGACACCTGGCAAATCGTATACTAAACTACTGTTAGCTGACAACCACAAGACAATCACAATTCTAATCTACTAATCTGCAATCGCCAATCAGCATTCTCCGCTTCACCTATCTGCTCTGCTGTATTTTGAATAAAATTAAAACTAAATTAAAATTCTAAAATAAATTTATTAGTTAGTCGCTCAGGAATCTGTAACTAATTAATATTATTATCTGTTAATTAATTAATTTTATTATTTATTTCAACTCCCGCCCGCACAAGTAACCTAATTAAAACATAAATTCAGAACTCTGAAGAAAATTAATTAACTTATGGCTCAGGTATCTGACTCAATTTAATTAATATGGTATGATAGTTTAAGCCATCAATTACGATAATGTTGCCATAATTCTGTAACATGCTTATCAGAGAAACAAAATAGACTAAGGCGACAATCTTAAGTAGAACTATTTTCCTGTTACATAATAATTAAAATAATATAAATTGTTGAGGGGCAATATTTATTTATTTTATGACCCGACAGCATTTCATATACTTACATTATGACGACCTAATAAACTGTCAATTCATGTATAGAGTAAATTATTTATTTAAATAAAATAATTGAGTAAGTTAGCTATAACCTGCAGTTGCAGTTAGCTATAACGTCTTAAAATAAAATCATCTACACAAATTCTAAAAATAAATTTATTAGATAGGCATCTGTAACTTAATTATTATTAATTTTACTATTTATTTAAACTCAAGTCCGCACACCAATCATAGTTAAACAAAAATACAAAACTCTTATTTAATCGATACCCCCGGAGCGAACCCCATCCATGCAAACCAAACACGATCCAAATTCAACATTCCATCAAACATTCATCTATTAGTAGTAAACAAACTCTAACACGAGAACTCAATTGTAAGCATCCAAACTACAAACTCATTCAAAGCACCCTCAACAAAGGAACACCAACCTACAGATAAATAAAAAGTGCAGACCTATCTCAACTGACATCCAACAAACCGCAATCCATTCAAACACCCCACATTCCGGCGAATCCTCCAGCTCCCAACAAATCCCACTCGCGTTCAAAACCCCACATGCCAACAGAGGCTCCCAGCCCCCACCGCAACAAGATCAACACTCATGCCCGTCCCAATCAAATCCAGCTCCGGTATCCCCCTCCCCCTCAAACACAGCAGTACCATGAGGCAAAGAACAAATTACCAGCATGTAGCTAACAATACCTACAAAAATCGCTTCCTTCAAGATACTCCTGCACACTCCAGAATATAGCAACATCCTCCGAAAACATCCAGCCAAAACATCAAAGGCTCCCGACACTACAAAATTGAATGCTTCCAAACCACCACTGCAAAACTGATACAATCCCGCCGACACCCAAACATTCTAATAACTCCCCGCCACTAAAATCAAATCCCCGCCCGACCCGTCACAAACTTCCAGACTAAACAATCCTCAACCACAATCCCAAAATGTACCTCCGATAATGGAAGATACAGACTCGTGTTCTGCATCAAATCTAAACACTCCTGTCCTTTAAAATCCCTGAGGATGAGTACACTTTCCTTATTACTAATGGGTCACACACACGCACCCTTGTGCTGTACACACGTTACCTCAACTTACTCAATTTCGCACTCAAATCCAGCTTCCTATAAAATGGTATGAATGGAGCCCCTCGAAGTCAACACCAACTATTCCTCTTTTAAAAATGTAGCAAATTTGAATAAGCGGCTACTGAAGCCATAAACAGTAAAAATCGAAGCAGATCCGCCACATCTACAGTAAAATGACACCCCGAACGTAGGCATACACATTCTCTTAAACTCTCCAAAACAAGGACACTGAAACCCGATACAAGACACACACCTGCATTCTCCATCACCGGAAACGCAACTCGAGACTACGGCTGAAAACCATTCAATCCCGAAACCCACGACCAATTCAAGTGCAGACCCGATTCTAACGATGAAAAATTAAAACCAAAAAAACTCAAATGTCAACGAGACTGCAACAACTCCTCAATCGTGGCCTAAAATCACTAAACAATCAATCCTGCAGTTCAATAGGAATCCCCGATACCGCGGCTAGTTTCGGAGGACGCCACCAGACTTCGGACCGAGCCGTAACCGAACAAGAACATGTTGATGGAACCAACCTCGATCGATACCTAGAACTACACGACATCAATTAGCTCCACACCCCTCAGCGACTCTGCAGCTGTAAGGAAGCTTCCAAAACTAAACCCAACTAAGACAAACATAAAAATCAATCCAACCACGGCAACGGCCAATAAACCCCGCACACATATGAAACTTAAAACACGAATAAAATCCACTGGAAACCAGAAGATCCACCATAACATCATGAAGTACTCAGACTTCAACCGAACCAAGTCCACATCTCCAATCCAGATCAATGTCCCGCTATACAGGTAAACGTCCCGTTACTGAAAATGTTCCGAACACACCCACAATTCAAACGCTCACAACTGAACAACTCGTGCCAAAATCCATCCACCACCAACAAATTTATATTCAATTAATTACCAAATCCCGACCGTGCCTGCTCTACTTAGTCGGAACCCACTACAAAATATGTCAATCCACTCCACCTCAGAGTGAGGAAGATATGAGGAAAAATAGATATTCACTAAAGCAATCGAATTGTTCCTAAGTTCTACAAATTAAAATACAAAATATGACATGTTTTTTGACTTATTATGCAATTATAAGTAAAATATAGTAAAATAAGTAAATATAGTAAAATATAGTAAAATAAGTAATAAGTCAAAGAACATTTGATATTTTCTATTTGATATATATATATATATATATATATATATATATATATATATATATATATATATATATATATATATATATATATATATATATATATATATACATATATATATATATATATATATATATATATATATATATATATGTATATATATATATTATATATATATATATGTATCTATATAGATATATATATATATATATATATATATATATATATATATATATATATATATCATAAATATATACAATGCGTATATGTATACGGCCGTTTCCCATCGAAAAGCATCAACAATCGTATCAATATATCAACAATCGTATGAAAAAGGTGATGTTTTTCGAAATTTTTGACTTTTAACTTCCTATAACTTGGTAGGCAGTACAAGCAAACAGTTTTGTTTTTCGTTGTCTTTTAGTGCATTTCGCTTCATTTTTATTTTATTTTTGATTTTGTTGCTTTGTTTTAGTTTGCTACGAGCAGTTGCGGCGAGAGAATGTAACTGTTTTATGATAAATTTTATGTTTTCATAATCTATTTTCAATATACATAAAATTTTATCTGTTCGGAATTATTTTTTTTAGGTTTTTAGATATTTATCAATTTTATTTAGATTTTGATAATATCTATCTGAATTATAACTAGGAAATAAATTAAACAAAACGTTAATTTTATTATTTCCAAAAATAATTAAATTGATGTTTCGTTTAATTTTTCGAAATAGAATTAACGAATTAACAATTATACAAATTTTGTCAACCGATATAGTCAATAAAATTATGAATTGAATAATATCAAATTTATTTATATTTATATGTTTATTAAAATTTATATGTTCGCAAATATATTTTAAATTTGCCAAAAATTAAATATATTTTAGGTCAATTTTTTTCATACTGACAAGTAAACATACAATACAATACAATAACAGTAACAGACAATGTACCATCAAAAACAAAAAGAAACAAAAAAATCAACGTAAACAAAACAAAAATAATAATTTTTGTGACTTTGTGTATTCTTTGTGTGCTAGAGTGTTTTTCCTATACAAGATTAAAATGCAAAAGAGGAGTTACGTTATATAATCACTCTTTTTAAATTTTTTCGAATCACATTGAACTATTTTGATCATATTCGATAGACGAAATATTATCGATCTTAAATATTAGCCGAAAATAAAAACAAAAATCAGGAAAATTTCTTATGAATGAAAAAATTGAGTATGTATGAATAAATGGGAAAATTATTGTACGAAAGTCCTGATAAATAATCATATTTAGATGCCTCATATACAAAAATTGATGTTGAGGCCTGTATTGTAAGATATAACAAAGCAAAGTCAAAAAATTAGGAGAAATCGACAGTTTACGAACGAATTGTACAAATTTCGTTGTTTTCTAACCATTTACTCATACTAACTCATAAAAGTGAATAATTGGCCTGAGCTTTATTGGCATTGATATATATATATATATAAATATATATATATATATATATATATATATATATATATATATATATATATATATATATATATATATATATACATATATATATATTATATATATATATACATATATATATATATATATATATATATATATATATATGTGTGTGTGTGTAAATCAAATTAAAAAATATTCTATTAAATTTAGAACATGGATTTATGAGAATTACCGAAAATATTGTGGCAATTATAGAAATGTTTTATATATTTATAATATATTTGTATATGTTACATAATAAATTAATTCGCCCAGGTGGCGCAGTGGTTAAAGCTGCGGCAGTTAGAGCGGGAGGTTCCGGTCGAATCCCGATTCAGGGCAAGATTCAAATGGATTTTTCACCTTCGATCGTTTGGGCTGTGCGATCGGTGGGAAAAATGAACGTATATCTGGATCCCCTGTCGTGTTTAGAATCCATGGGCCGACCCATCTTTCATGTCAGTACTATATATAGGCTAACATGGATCTATGCAATGCGCAGATGGCACTACGAAAAAACTCGAACCTATAGCCATACAGTGGTATCACAACGGACCGATCGCCGGTCGAAGTGTGCGATAGCAGCTACAACAACCTAACCTACATAATAAATTGTGATAATGATACAAAATATTTTGTTTATTTTACAACGTACATTAGATAATATAGAAAATTTGTCAAAATTATCAAAAAAAATTTTTTTTTTATAATACTGTTAAATTTTTGATATATTTTAAAAACATATTTTGTGCTCTTGTGCATTTATTTTTTTCAAATGTATAAAAGTCTTAGTAAATATATTAATTTTACAAAAATTTTTGTGTCCTGTATTACAAAAAAAAAATTAATGTTGAAAAAAAAACTAGATTAAAGTGATAAAAAACCTAGGTTTTTTATCATTTTAACCTAGTTTGTTTTGAGTGATAAATGATTACTTATATGTGAATTTGAATTTCAAACCTCAACATTGACATCATATGTGATTCTGAGAAAATTTTAAAATTGTTCTACTTTTTCAATTTTTACTTTAGTAAAAGTCATTCTTGGTTCACCAATAAAATATTTCTACAAAAGCAAATTCCTAAATATAAAATATTCGAAAAGTTATTTGAAATATGGAATTGATGCTTTTAGTCACATTTTCTGTTTTGTTATTATTTACTTCTATTTTATTATGAGAAATTTATGCGCTCTTTTTTATCCTCACAGTTGTGACCAAAATGTTTGCAAAATAAATTTAACATCGTCCCTTGCATAATTTACAGAAATGCCATTACACAAAGTTGTTAATTTCAGATTTGACAACATCCTTTTTTGTTGATCGATTATGCCGATCCGATATCAGATCTATAATGCAGTTCTCCACGAACGTAAACACGCTACTTTCCACGGCTTATGATAAACCGTTTAGATATATTAAATTGAAAATGCTCTCGTGACTTTATTATTTCCGCAACAGCATTTTTGCATTTATTCACCGAAGAGCTTTTCGAGCCCAGTCTTAACTATCTGGTTGAGATCTTTATACATATTTAAAGATTCTTCCGGTTGAATAATTTGTTGTTTGAAGCATTTTTTCCAGAAGGGCAAATACTCTATCAGGAGGTATAAAGGAATCGCTAGGCACGGGAAATATTTCAATTTTCCGGATATCGTTTGGAGCGTTATTGTAAAGCCATTTTGAAAGCATGTCCATTATTGCCGAATTTTTATTCTGTGCAAACATCGCAAATCAATCGAACTACAGATTTTATTTGTTAAGTTTGTTCTACATAGCTTGTGGTAAAGAGCTGATTTAAACTCATTTCTTCTGTTGAGTCTTTCATTTTCCGTCGAAAGAAACCAGTTTCTTTTATAAGGCTTGCGTTAGATGAGCCGAAATGCCGAAATTGTACAAGTCAAACTGCCTAGAATAGTAGGCTACCTGTTCCACCATGCTCTTCTGGCAATCGAAAGAAAAGGTAATCTTTCTTCCCTTGCTAAATGGAAGACACTTTATATAGGAAGACTATGAATCCGCTTTTTAATTAAAATATCCTTATGATTTATCGTATTTTTCTCCGTTCGTAGCTGCTCTTGAGGCATGTTGAACATTAATCTGTAGCAGGTGTTTTGAAACCTATATTAAATGAAACATTAAACACAAGTGTTAAACACAATAGCTTTGCTTCACTTGAAGATGTTCCGACTTCACTTTTTAAACATTTTGTGTAATTTGTTTATTGATAATTCATTCGGCAAATATTGACGCCTTAATTACGGTATCGACAATTACTGTCGGTTGCAGTCCTAAAATTTTAAATTGTGACAAAAACTGTTTAATGCTGTTTCGTTTTTCAGTGAATTTGAAACTATAGATAGAACACCTCTTCGTGTTTCCGTTGGCAATGTACGGTTGGAAAAATTGTAACGAAATGTCGTTCCATCAATTATAACACTTGAAAAATTGACCATCGCGTTCTTTGTTGAGCAATATGAAAAGTATGGATGAAATTTACTAGACTAGTCATTGTTACTAATATTAAGAACGATTACTGTATTATGATTATATTTAAGTATTGCAATATAGAAAAGGAAGAAAAAAGGAAAATATGAAGATGATCACGGACACAAGAACGGGTTTAATAAATAAATAAAAAATAAATAAATATAATAAATAAAATATTAATAATATATTAGTTAAAGTAATATAAATAATTGAAGTGTATGTGACTATGTTAAAAAATAAAACAATGATTGGTGATGTGAAAGATATAAAAAGATAGAAAAACCCATGTTTCCCTCACAAGGCGTTATTGAAATTTTGGATGTGCTAGCAATTAGTTCAGTTTTTTTAGTATATTAATTATAATTTAATTTTAGTTCTTTAATAACATAATATTATTTTATTTTTTTGTTCTTATAATTTTGTGGTATGCGGGTAGTTTTAAGTTTTACTTTTTATTTTTCGAAAGTGTTCTATAATAAACTTATTTCATCCATACTTTTTTTTAAGTTATTTATTTGTTGAATAATGGTGTAAAACCCAACGCACACTACGATGGGATTAATCTTAGTATGGCAATTTAAGTAACGTGAGGTTGTTGAAGGATCTTTTAATTTTTTTTCGTCTTGTAACCAAATTTATTTTATTTTTGTGGACTAACAACGATTATTCGGCATTTTTAGAATCCCCACACCCCAACCATGAGTTGTAGTCGACCACAGATGACCACCTAAAAATATCCGAATAATTATTCTGCTAACATGATGACGAGTCATGTTACGAAATATCGCCGGCAAACGCCGCGCAATCGATAAACTTGAATGTCTTGTAAATGCGGAAAAATTGATTAATCGAAAAATTTACAGCTGCGGTTCAATTCGTTTATGAGCCACAATAAACCTGTCTTGATCTGCTTTATTCTTTGATTTGTAAAAGGATTTAACGATAGAAAGAGCATCATTTCCTCGAAGCATGGTACACTTAAAAAATTATCACGAATGCGAACATGTTGACATTTTCCGAGGTCGTTAAATATTATTAAAAGCTTTAAAAAACTTGTAACTGATCCGCAGGATCAGGCTTTTTTTTTTTATTTTTACTTATTTTTTTTTTTGACCACCTATACAATGTGCACCAGTACGTTAAAATAGTTCGTAAGGTTTCAGTTGAGACGCGAGAAGAGCCGCTTACGGTTTACAAGCCATTGATTATTATTATCTGATACGAAGCACTAATTATATTTCTATTTTATATTTCTATTTGAAAATTCAAAACCATATTATTGTAACGGAAAATTTTTGACGTTTCAAGAATTACGGGGTATTGTAACACGTTTTTACATAGAATAAATGGAGATATCATAGGAAATACGGGTTTTTTGAAACTGGAAATTTTGGTTTTTGACAACGCCATGAATTATTATGAGTTGCTATTTTTCACCCAATAAACCGGTGGAAGAGTTTGTCCAAAGACTAGATGAACTTGGCTTGATTATTCGGAGTCTGAATAAAAATGTAACCGTAGGAGAAGATTTCAAAGTCCCCATTATGGTGAGGGACATACTGGACAACAGAGTACAAATGCTCGCAGACTAGGCCGTCTCCTGCAAACTTCGTTGCTTTATTTTACGCTACATTTGCAATCGATGTTACTTTTGGTTCCGAAAGAATTGTTAACCTGCTTCGGAACTAGGAAGTTCTAGATAACGAAAGTTTTAGTGATCATTGCTTTATTATGTTCATGTTCGAAGTGATCAGTCATATAGGAGAGTAGAGTAGAATAAAATTGCAAATAGGAGCTGACGCATAGGGGAATCCCAACAAGAAAGTTTTCGCAGTGCAATTCAGCGTCACCTGGATCCATGTCGTATTACAACGCCAGCGCAACTAGTAGATGCGACTAGGAAAGTATGTGAGGAGGCACTACAGACTGGCAGACGAGGCAGGAAAGTAGACGTGTGCTGGTGGACACCGAAAATGCAGAACTGCGCAGATGTTGCAACTAGAAGAAAATTATTGGGAGAGAACCGGCGTATCCGTGGTTAAGTGGATACATCTATCCAACAGGAATTGAAATGTGCAAGAAAGAACATGAGAAAAGGCTATACTGAAATCAAAGAAGAATTGCTAGCCAAAGCTCTGAAGCAGGATAGGAGAAGATCCATGGGGAGATGCCTATAAAATTGTAACAAAGAAATTTGGCCGAATGGTGCCCAGCTGTTAAGGTAGCAACAAAATACCCTTAGACGTAGAATGCCTGTGTACATTCTGACGTACAATTTACATTATAATTGTAAACAAACTACTACCTTATTATTGTAATTTAATTATCAAACACAAATTGACAATCTTATAGTACAACATTGTATAAAAAATTGTACTAATATTTCATTATTATTATTTTATTTAATTCTATGTAAATATAGATGGCGATCTAAATTCAAACAAAGTATCGATATCGGTAATTAATTCAACTATCGATCATCTTAATTATTATCGAGCAACAGTTTGAATTTATAACGTCTCTGATATAATTTGGCAATTTCTTGACATCTGGTCAGGAAATAAGGCAAATATTTATGTATATAAAGCATATGAAGTTGTAACTAGACAATTATATTGGCGATAGTGAAAAGTAAATTTTCTAAAATACAAATAATTATAGAAATTGAAGAAATTGAGTTTTGTTTAAAGTTGAAGTTCACACAGTGATATTTTGAGTTATTAAACTAACAATTTATTAAAAACCAATCTTCTAAAATCTACATGATCCTTCGAGCCGGATGTGTTTTAAAAAAAAAACATCAAAATTCGAAATTTCAACCAAATATTGGCGTCATTTGGAGGTACAGCTGAATTTTGAGTTGTAAATATATATTTTTTTATATTATTTTTTTTTGTGGTATATTAAAATAAAAAAAAACAAAGTGCATATGAATATTTAGTAAGTGAATTTTAGTTTTAAAACTACTAATTTGTGAAATTTATAAAAAGTGTTATAGTGAACTATACATAAAATCCATTTTGTTTTGATTGCAAAATTTATTGTTTAAGTTTTTACTTCTTAAACTGTGGTGAAAAGCTTGCTTTCAATGGCGGATTGACATACGCGTGCTTTAAAACGTACCCTGAAACGTATGAATGAAATTAACATTGCGGTTCAGAAATTCAATGTGGAAACCACGCGTAATATTGTGCTCACAAATGTTCAATTGTTGAACGATGAATGGACTGATTATAAGGGTCAAGAAAAGGAGATTCCGGAAACAGATGAAAATACAAAATATTTAGATGCAATCGACGAAACATATTTTCATTTAAAACGTATTCTTATCCAAGCCAAAAAAGACCGCGAAATTGTTGAAGAAAACGCGTCGCTCAATAGCACAATGGAAGGTCTGGTGGCAAGCCAACAATAGTTTTTGAGAGATATGTCTATGTGTAATAAACGCGAAACGGAGATAAGGCTACCACAAATAAATATCCCGCCGTTTTCTGGAAAATATTCGGAGTTTCCATGCTTCCGTGATTTATTCGAAGCATCAATCGATAAAAATGAAAAAATATCCAAGGTGCACAAGCTGCAATACCTTAAAGAATTATTGCGAGATGATGCGGCTGCCCTAGTACGTCACATACCAATAACAGAAGCAAATTACACTGAAGCATGAAAAAAAATTAAGCAACGTTATGATAAAAAGAAACAAGTAGTGAGTCAGTTAATTAAACAGTTTATGGATCAATCTAGTATTTCACACGCAACTGCAAGAAGCCTTCATCATATGTGCGACGTTTCAGACGAAGTGATCCGAGGGTTAAAAGTACTTGGTGGTAATGCAAATGATCGTGATCCGTGGCTTATATACATTTTGTTACAAAAACTAGATCAAGAAACAAGAAGGGAGTGGGCTCACCAAACTACTAATAATGATTCTCCGACGATCGAAGATTTTTTTAAATTTCTAAATGGTCGAAGTGACGAACTTGAAACTTGTAACTATAATGTAAATTGTACGTCAGAATGTACACAGGCATTCTACGTCTAAGGGTATTTTGTTGCTACCTTAACATTACTGCAGAAACTGTCACCACCATAGTTAAGAAGCTTTTCTCGTTTGAATAGCAAACTATAAGTCCATATAACCACAAGCATTTCTACCATTCACTATAGGGCAGAACTAGGGACTGCGTGGAGAAAGCTAAAGATGAAGAAAAGTGCAGGACCGGATGGGATCCTACCAGAAGCGGTCAGAACTGCATCTGACGTCCACCCAAAAATAATCTTGGATGTTACAAACCAAGCTTTTTAGAATGGAGAATTCCCACGCATCTGGAAGATAGCTAAACTTTTGTTACTTAAAAAAGGAGGGGAAACTGGATGGAGTGCCTGCGTCATATATAGACCACTCTGCCTGTTGGACACCATCGGGAAACTATATGAGCACCTACTGCGTCACAGATTAATAGACAAATACAACAGAACTTGCGAACTTACAGAGAACCAGTTCGGGTTTCAAGAGGGTTCTATAGTAGATGCTATAGCGGAAGCCATGAGGTTTGTCGATGAAACAGCTGACGGATCCAAACACACACGGCGTATCCCAGTAGTAATTACCGTAGACGCGTACGGAATGCATTCAACAGCGCAACTTGGGAGTTAATCCAGAAAAGTCTTGAGGTATGTCAAGTAAGCCTGAGTATTAGGAAGGTTCTCCAGGGTTTATCTGAGTGAACGAGAAATCTTTTCGAATCAGCGGGCGTAGCTACTTTGATGGAGGTTACGGTAATGTTTACCACAAGGTTCGGTTGAATGACCACTGCTCTGGAATATTCTATATGACGGTATTCTTAGAATTCATTTGCTCGAGGACTCCAAGCTGGTGGGATATGCCGATGACTTGGCACTTATTGTATCGGCGAGATATGAACAACAACTTGTGGAGCCAGTAGAAGCCGCAGTCGAAGGCATCTCCACTCGGCTCTTCACTCATCGGTTGCAGTTGGCGCCAGAAACGACCGAGGCAGTTGCAATGGCAGATAGGCGGATGCTTTCCCCAATGGAATTCAACATAGGAGGAATAAAAATAGTACCAACAGCAAAAGTGAAGTATCTGGGTGTATGGCTGGACCATCGAAGAAGCTTCCAAGAGCACATTAGACAAACGGTGGTAAAGGCGAATCGAATAACAACTGGCCTTATTTGGTTAATGGCCAGCACTGGCGGTCTGACCGCAAGTAAGAGGTAATTGCTCTTCTTGGTAGTCACATCAGTCATGATGGAACGAATGAATTAAACGAATGAAACTAATGAATTTCAAGGTCATTGAAGATCACCACTAGACGTCCCCCTCGACTCTTAATAAATTTCATTATGGGTAATTTTCTCCTATCTAACACCTTTCTCGAGATAAAAGCCCTGCATTTATTAGGAAACTCACCCTGTATATATATATATATATATATATATATATATATATATATATATATATATATATATATATATATATATATATATATATATATATATATATATTTATATATATATAGAGAGAGAGAGAGATAAATATATATATATACATATATATATATATATATACATATATATATATATATATATATATATATATATATATATATATATATATATATACATATATATATATATTTGTTTTTATTTATTTTATTTTTATTCTCAATAATATTCAATTCAAAATTAAATTATTCAGTGGATTAAATGTCCTCTAAAGAATAATCTGAATCGTATACAAGTAAAGCAATTCAATATAATAAAATAAAATTATAAAAGTAATGACATAACAAAATATAGAAAAAAACAATAATAATAATACATAAGTAGCCTATTTTTAAAAATACAATTCAATATTAGCCTTAAAATACTTTTTAATATTATTCTTAAATTTCAAAACTGTTTTGGATTTTCTTAAATTTTCTGGTGTTTGACTAAAAGTAAATGGTCCTAGAAAGGTTATCGATTTTCTACCAAATTCCGTCCCAATATGATGGTAATAATAAATTCTATTACAATTTCTAATTCCATAAATATGATGGTTATACACAAATTTGATATTATTTAAAATTGAAAATCTATTAAGTGTTTTATACATAAATAAAGCTAATTGAAATTTATGTAAAACCTTAATAGGTAACACTGAATTATTTTCAGACGTAATATAACTAGTGGTCCGCTTATTATCGATAATTTTATTCAAATGTCACGAATGCGTATCCCAGCGACGAAAATGCAACGAGTGCGCAGCACGAGTTGCATTTTCTTAAGCTTGGGATACGCATGAGTACCACGAATGACAGAAGAGGACCATGAGTTATATTTGGGTGGAGAATATAATGAATTGGTGTGAAAGAGAAAACTTAAATTCACAACATGAAAGATTATATTATTACAAATATAATCTTTCATGTTGTGAATTTAAGTTTTATCTTTAAGATGACAGATAGTTATATAAGAATTTTGTTTTTGTTACTTTGATTCTAATGAATTTATTCGCCAAAAATAATAAATATGTAGTAGGCTATTGCCATAACAACGTTCTTCCCAAAGCGACAATACAACAGTGTTGTATTATCACTTATTAATAACAAAAATAACAAAAAAATTGCATAGTGAAATAGATGATTTTTAGGTATGAATTATATTCTCATTACAATATAGGTTCTTCGTTGGAAACATGAATGGCAAACGGTAAATTGATTTTAAACTTTATTTTGCATGACTTGTAATGTATTTAGCCTAGAAGCAGTGGCGGTACCATATGTATCAAGACCGTAGCTGATTCGAGAATGAATAAACGAGGAATAAATCATTTATAATACTCGTCTAGGAACAAAAAACGATAATTATCTAATTAAACTTACAAGAGGTGCAATGTTTTTCCTAACGGTATTAATATGATTCTGCCAAAACATATTAGCATCAAATGTTAACCCTAAATATATAAATGAATTAACTCTTTCAATAATATTGTTGTTAATTATAAATGGAGGTACTTTAAATCTAATTAAAAATTAGATTTAAAGTATTCTAAAAATAAATCGAGATCATGTTTCATGTCATCCCACTGGGATCAAAAGTTTCATAGAACAAAGCCGTATCATCAGCAAAAATCCTAATCAGACCCTTTAAGGGCAAATAAGCGATATCATTAATGAATATTAGAAATAAGAGTGGTCCCAGAACACTGCCTTGTGGAACACCACAATTGATATCCAACATATTACTTTTTGATACTTTTTGATACACCACAACATACTCCTTTCTATTAGATAAATAGCTTTTCAGTAAATTATAGGAAACACCTATACCATTACATCGTATACCATAACAATACAATTTACTTAGTAGCAACTCATGATCAATACAATCAAACGCTTATTGTATAGTCTTAGAAAAGCTCTCCAACGTACTTTTTGTTATCAAAAGCTGTAAATATCAAATTCGAAATTTCAACCAGAGCTAATTCAGTTCCAGCTCCTTTTCAAAAACCATATTGATGTGAGTAGAAGAAATTATTTGAATCAAGAAAATTCAGAATTCGAGAGAAGAGTAAATTTTCAAAAATCTTATCAAATACTGATAAAGTTGAGATAGGTATATAATTGCTAATAGATAACATGTCACCATTTTTAAAGACGGGAATGACTTTCGCAATTTTAAGACAATTAGGATAAATACCAGTTGATATACATTCATTAAACATTTCCGACAATAGATTACAGAAGAAATCAGCTCTACACATCACCACCGAGTTGTTAATTAAGTCCAAAATCCAATTCTAAGTCTATTATTATTATTATAATGTGGGCAGTTTCTCGTGTTCAGGTAATTGTGCAGGTTCAATAAATATCGTTGGCTGATTTTCGTGTCCAAAAGTAAAGCTGAGGTCAATAATGTTGTAGGGGTTTTTCGTGTCCAATTAGTTTCTGGTTTAAAAAAAAATATTCGCTGTTTGTATTCGCTGTGGGTTTGTATTTTTCCAAAATCATAGTTAAGAATAAGATATATTTTTCTTTACAAAATGTACAACTGGTTGACATACTATAATTAGATTTTATACTATATAGTCAATTTTTCGAAATAAATCTTAACAGTTCCATCTAATAGATTACAATTTAACATAAATTTTAATTATAAACATTTGGGAATCTTAAATAACAATAATGTCAAATGATCATAATAATAATAAGTCATAAAAAATATAAATACAAGTGCTGTCAATCGATGTGTTTCACATTTTTACACAATCAGCTGTTTTATAAGATGTTAAGATAAGTATTGTTTTATTATTTGAGATGAATTTATTCTAGGTTTATTTATTTTATTTTAGAATACGTCGCTAGAACTTACCTTCTTGATGGTTTGATTTCTGGATAAACAGTGCCGGTGGCAGAATTCTGTACAAAAATTCTACCGCGAGAACCAGAGCGTGCATTTGTATCTCGAAGAATATAAATGCATTTCTTATTGATGAGTGTAGTACGGCCGACATTGTAGCTGCTAGAATCACTCTTAAACCTAGTAAGTTCGTGTTCAGTTAAAAACATTCCTCTGATAGCGGGTATAATCACTCTCAATAGGGGAGTATTAACGTCAACAAGAGAGGTTCTGCTCTGCTTATCTATTTAAGTTATTCTGAGTTGAATATACTCAGTGTTGGATGTGAGCCAACTTTTGTTAACTCTGCTCGAAGGAAGGTAATTGACATCAGTTTGTGTTCCATGCCCTTCACTAAATTTATATTAAACTGGAGAGTAACGAATGATATTCTCACCACCGATTACAGGAGCATTTTTTAATGTTAACCTTAAAAGAACACCGCTTAAACCTTACCGTAACAAACAACTTACCAACTGGGAAAGATTCTCTATTGAGCTTTTTCATTACTCGAATCACCTAAGAAGATTCGTTCGTTTGTGACAATAGAGCTGCAGCCCCCTGCACTGTCTAAAACAATCACAACTGCGTTTGAGATTTCGTATCCACTTATCTCTAACCAAATAACTCGAAACAGCCCTTTCTGGTGCTCTGATTACAATAATGAATGAATAAATAAAAACGTGTTAAATTTAATTAGAAAATTTATAAACTTTATAAAGTATTAGTTTTGATAGTAATATTATATAATTAATAATTAAATGTTTTGCAAAACACTGACGAAATTATCCAGGACAAAAATACTAGTTATTTCATTTCATCAATAAGTTTTTGTTTGTATTTTTTGAGTTAGTACAAATATATTAATTAATTATACAAAATAAACATTTTTAACTGAAAATTTAACAAAATAATTTGTTAAAAATTTTGCGTAGTTTGTTTTTATGTTTCGTGAATATAAACATTTATTTTTACCAGTGCAGTAGGTTTAATACCATGAAATATAATAGTACATAATATGCCCAACCAAAATGGCGCTTGTATACGATATTTGATTTAGTGCTGTGTTATAAAATTAATTTTTTGTTTGTTTTGATAATTTACAATTACATATAATAAAGTTTAAAATTCATGACTTTTAGATAGTATATTGATAGTTAAACAATAATTAGAATCCAATTTTTTGCTCGGAAGATTTTTAACAAATTATTTTAACAATTGAATAAAATTAAGTTTAATAAATTCCTAATCGTTTAATTTATTTATGTTTATTTTTTTCAGATTACCAAAGTGCAAAGCCAAACACATTCGATAAAAATGGTTAATCATTTTAGATGCCGAAGTGAAAAATCTGCTCTATTTTAAAAATCGGAACGAATTCCAAGATATTAAAATTTCAGGAGAGTCACCTAGTGCAGACACAGCTGCAGCAAACGCCTTTCTGCAAACAATTAAAACATCGTTACAGATGGGCATTCCATCAAAAATTTAACGACGAAACAGCTTTTTAGTACTTGAAAATAAAGGCCTCGCGAATATATTTGGCCACAGCAGAAATACATGCTTCCGGCTTTAAAGCAGCAAAAGGCCGTCTACGCTTCTTCTTGGTGGAAATTCCGTCGGCGACTTAAAGTTACAACCTTTGCTGATTTACCATTCGGAGAGCCCGAGAGCTTTAAAGGGTATCACCAAAACAAGTTTACTGGTTGTTTGAAGAAGTTACAGGAAGGCTTGGGTTGCCGCCAGTCTCTTTACTGATTTGAATAAGGCATAAGTTTGTCCAGCAGTAAAAGATTATTGTCTATAAGGCTTTGCGCTTGTTGGATAATGCACTTGGCCACCCCGTTAGTTTAGATGAACTGGATGAAAATATAAGTTATTTTTCTTCCACCGAATACTATTTCCATTTTACAACCTATGGACCAAATGTTATTGCGACGTTCAAGACATATTATTTAAGAAGTACTTTCCAAGAAATGTTTATTGAAATTGATCGAAGGTCCGAAGAAAACGAGGCCACTGTAAAAGATTAATGGAAAAACTACATGAAATGACATGCCGTTTTCAATATTAACAAATCTTGGGATGAAGTCAGCGGTAATACTATGTCTGGATCGTGAAAAAAGCTTTGGTCGAATCAGTCCACCAGTTCTATTGAAGATGTAGGTGAAGTACAAACTCAAATCGTCAATATGACCAAAAAAATTAGTTTCATAGATAATGATTTGTTTGACGTAGAAAATTTATTAACCTAGCAGGATAAATGATGAAATAATTTCATCATCTGATGAATTCGAAGGGTAATAGATTAAAACAAATAACGTAACAATTTAAGTACATACTATTGAATTATATTTAATTTTATTTTTAAGATTTTAGATTTTAAATAAGTTGTTCTTTGTACAGAACATATTTTTTATTACATATATGAATACTTTTTCGACTTACGTCGTTTTAAGTTACGTTGCATTTTTCAGGAACGCATCTACGACGTAAATCAAGGATCGCCTGTATATATGTAAATGCACAAAAACTAAAATAAAAATAAACAAAAAGTTCATAAACATAGGAAACAGAATTTTGATGGACGAAACGAAAATTTTGTTATATACATATAATACATAATAGGAACCTACGGCATTAATATGTAGACAGTCGTGTGTATATTTGCGTTTTTAAGAATCAAATAATGATCTATATAATGATCTTTACAACACAATCCAAAGATATATAAAAATTATATGTAACTCATCAATTACATTGAATATATTTACATTTTCCTGCACAACGATGGCACAATGGCAGTAATCGCGTTAAAATTTAAATATATAAAATCCCTACTACTGTATGCTTTGAAACATACATAAACAAAAAATGAAAAAATGTCTAACGGAAAGGGAAAATATTTGCGATCGCTTCCATTAGAATATTGTTGCGTGTGATATGAAAATGATGTAGATAAGACACGAAGACAAAACGTTATATATTACAATATTATACATACATATAAAGGAGAAACAAGAACAATGAATGTAACACAAAACCAATACTAGTATAAAATATTACCTGTGAGATGTAATAGTATCGTACAAACTATAATAAAATATAACAATATAATATAATATTTATAATGTAATATAATAATAATAAAATTTAATATAACAATATAATAGCGATACTCATTTGTGATCCGATTTAAAACTACACACACATACAACAAACACATTTATTTTATTTTGTTTAACAACACCGAGAGGAAAAAAACACGTTCACTCGGTGTGAAGATCAACACAACACTCCATTTCTCTACTTCATTTTCATGTCATTGATTGATTGATAGGGCTGTAGGACTAAGCGCTAGGCAAGATTCCCGGATACAGCCGGGCCTATACCTACAGCCGTTTACATAAAACAATAGGTAAGGATAGGAAGGTAAGTTAGTAAGGAGAGAACGACCCGGTTACAGACACCTGGCAAATCGTTACTAAACTACTGTTAGCAGACAATCACAATTCTAATCTACTAATCTGCAATCGCCAATCAGCATTCTCCAATCCGCAATACCTATCTGCTCAGCTTTATTTTGTTTAAAATTAAAACAACATTATAAAATAAATATCTTAGTTAGTCGCTCAGGAACCTGTAATTTAATTAATAAATCAATTTTATTATTTATTTCAACTCCATTCCGCACACCTATGCTAATTCAAATATAAGTACAAAAATCTGAAGGACAATTTATTAAGTTATGACAGAAATCTGAAACAATAATTTTAATAAATATAGTATGAAAGAATAAGTTAAAGCCCAGCTAACCATTACAATAGTGTTAACATAATTCTGGAACATGCTCATCAGAGAATCTTAATAAACATCTAAACACTTACATTGCAAAAATATGTACCAATTATGCAAATTACATCACAACATTGAAGGTTTTAAGTAAAGGATTGTTAGTCACAGAAACGCCTAGGGCGACCATTCGCAGCAGAACCATTTTCCTATTAAATAATTAGTAAAATAATATTATTTGTTAGTAAACTATACAGGGTGTCCCCGATTGGGATGCTGATCCGTTACGGGCTGATTCCTTGGTTCATTTCATGAAAAAAATCGTATGGCAGGGGGGGGTCAATTTTTGATATTCTTTGAGATACAGCGCGTTTAAAAAATTTTGTTCGGAAAAAAAGTACAAGCGGATATTAAGCTGTAACTTACAAAATTTAGAAACACTACCCAAGAATGAAAACACTACCCACAAATATTTTCTGTTAAAAAGATAATGGTAGTGTAAAAATACGGTTTTTATAAAAAAAAATATAGTTTTAAATAAATATTTAGGGAAGTACATTTTAATATTTGTGTGTCGTGTTTTTTTTCTTCGTCTCATAAGTAAAAAACTATAACACATGGGTACAAATAATGTATTGGGGGATTGTAGAGGAAAAAATTTATTAGGGCATTTTTTTGAGAAAAACTCAAATTTATGAAAAAAAATATCATTTTTTTTTTTTTTTTTTAACTTTAAAACGCCATAGCTCTTAAATGGATACAGATGCGAGTTAGCCAATGAGATCTTAAATATAGCCTATTTAGTTGTCCGTCAAATGAGACTTTGTTAGTTGCTGTCCGATAAAAATTTTGTAAGTTACAGCTTAATATCCGCTTGTACTTTTTTTCCGAACCAAATTTTTAAACGCGCTGTATCTCAAAGAATATCAAAAATTGACCCCCCCCCCCTGCCATACGATTTTTTTCATGAAATGAACGAAGGAATCAACCCGTAACGGATCAGCATCCCAATCGGGGACACCCTGTATATATAATTTTCACATCAACGATCTAAGACTATTAGACATTGGTTATTATTGTTATTTGGATAGGTAAGGACATTTCTTATAGATTTAGAGTATTTAGATTTAATGTTCTGGGGTCTTCTTATCATATGCTGTATGTAAAGTTGCGTCCCTATATTTTCAGATCCATCACCATCATAAAACAATAGGTATGGATAGTAAGGTATGTTAATAAAGAGAGAACAACTCGGAATAGATATCTGGCAAATCGTTACTAAACTACTGTTTTCAGACATCACATTTCTAATCTATTAATCTGCAAGCACCAATCCGCAGCTTCTAGTCCGCAACATCTATCTGCTCTGTTTTGATTACATTTAAACAATTATACCAAATTCTGAAAAAAATCCTAATTAAAGCTACCACATTTATGTCCAATACTTAAATTAATTTATTAGTTAGTGGCATTGTAATCTGTAACAATATAAAGTTTTATTATTTGTTTCAACTAACTATAATACAGTTAGCAATTTATAATCCCAGATCAAATTACTACTTTTCTAAACTGGAACTTCAATTTTGTTTTCCAACCTGTGATATTCTGACTGTGCCTTCCATTACCTAAACTTAGCAAATAAACTAATTATTTTACCAATAAAAACCTTTAACCAATTAAGACTAAACTTTGGGGACCCGAATTAAAAAAGGCTGACTCTAAAAAAGTGTTTTTTTTTACCTAAAATGACGTCTATTTCATTTTAAAAATAACGCAAAATCTGTATGAAAATGAAATAAAAAAAGTTGACTTAATAAATGCATATCACAAGTCATGTTGAAACTGAATCAAGAATTGTGTTTATAACTGACATAAAATGTGCATTTCTTGATTCATCTTGAACATGAATCAAGACATACATTCATAACTGGAACAAAATGTTCTTTTTTTAATTCACATTGAAAATGAGTTAGGATTCATTAATGAAAGCATTACTTGAAAACTTCGAATGGCTTTATGTTCCAAAAATTTGCAATTATCTTTTGCAAATTTTCATTAATGAAAACACATGTATTTAATTTCAACCTTTTATAATTAAAGAGAAACAAAAATTTTTAAAATAGATTAGAGTTCCAGAAAATTGTAATTCATTGTGAATTAAAATATGCATTTTTCAATTCATTTTGGAAATGATTTAAAATATCTATTCACAAAATGACAAAAAACATGCATCCTTTATGTCACTTTGAAAATGAATTAAGATTAGTGATTCCAAAATGACATAAAATATACCTTTCACATGTCATCTTTAAATTAAATTTGTCTTTGTAAAATACCCTTTTTAAGTCACAAAATTTACTAAAACAAGAATCAAAAAAGTCCAAATTTTCCACATAAAAACACCTTTTCTAAGTCAGCCCTTTTAAATTCAGCCTTTTTTTAATTCAAGGAAACCTAAACTTTACATAAAAATTATACACTAGTAACATGCAGCAATACCAAGTTATACATATCATATACACCCATACACATATGTATACATATATGTATATATATATATATATATATATATATATATATATATATATATATATATATAATATATATATATATATATATATACAGGGTGGCTGAGACCAAATGTTACTAACTTCACTCTGCTGTCATTTGTGTAGTTGTCGTTTGGCGATTGACGTTTGGTTAGTTGTTTATATGTGGTCAGTAAATAATTGTTCTAAATAATATCTTGATAAAAAAATCGTAATGGAATTCAAACGTAATAGTGTAATTGCACTGTATGTTAACGCATTGATAAAATTAGAACCTAATTATATTTATAGTATGTAACTCTGCATTATATATATTATATTATTCATTATGTACTGATCTATTACATTTTTGTACCTTAGGATAATAAATAATTTGTACATAAAACAGATATTATGTACTGAAAATAATACTAGTACATAATGTAAATAGATCATATATAAGTATTTTTATATAGCTTGTACATTGATATTGTATTTTAGTCAGTCGTAAATTATATCTTCAATCGTTCTTTTGCTTGTGCAAAGTAAATATAAAATAAATAATTTAACTTAAACTTAATAAATTTAATAAACTTAATAAATTTTGTAATCAACTTAACATTGTTTGATTTTAAACTTCGTGTAAATAACACTGAATAAAATAATATTAAAGTGAGATAGTTCATCGGAAATTTTAATAAAACTATCATCATATTTTGGTCCTTCGAGCCGGATGGATTACGACAAGTATTCTATATACACAGTTAATAGTCCAGTTTCATCGAACATATTATCATCGCCTGCTGTTACATATACAGTTTAAGTCTCGAACTTAATATTAAGTGTATTCGAACAAGTTGCGGCTATATACACATAAATAAATCAACGTGTTACCGCACTTTATTATTCAATTGGCCGTTCCGCATATAAAAAAGTGCATTAATTGGATGAAATACCAACAATTACATTGTTCATTTGATCTACATAGCACTGTTGTAGTGTGCTAAATCATCGTCACATAAATTCTCCAGCGTTGGGTAGCGGGTTGTGATTCAGTTATTCGAGAACACACGAGTTCATCAATCACGTGTTTGGAAATCAACACCTGCAGTTTAAGTTTATGATATCTCATTATCGTATCATTCATCTCATCGGATTATCGCATCATTTATCTCGTCGAATTATAGTCATCAAGGATATTATAAATATATCATCAACAATTCTTCAACTCTTCAATCGAGCTTCAATAAGTCGGACATCTTGTATCATCGAATATATTCACAAGTGACATCATATCATCATCGAGATCATCTCATCATAAAATTATCGTAGAAAAACAATAATCGACCACGTTTGGATAATTAACACCGTCGCCATTGCATTGATTAAAATTATCAACCAGATAATTAATAAAGGTATTATTATTATGTTTGGTATTTAGAGTTAAGTTTTTTACAATTATTTATATATGGTATTAAGCATATTTAAAATATTATAAGTTCAGAAATCCTACTAGTAAATTCATATTTTAAGTGAAACAATTTTCATAAACTTATCAAATTTTCATCAATCAGTTAATTTCGGTAAGCTCTTTTACAGTTTGGTTCATTTGTTAAAATTGTTATCGTGTAGTTGCGTTGTATTTAAATAGTGCTTAAACAAGAAATTACAATTCAATATGTCTGATACTGAGAATTCAAACGTAAGTCTAGATATGCTTAAACGTCAGAGAAGTGCATTTAAAGGACAACTTACTCAATTTAAAAATAAACTTCCATTGCTTCAAAATTTTGGTGAAATTGAATCAAATATTCGTAGATTGCAATTGATGTACGATAAATATCACCAAGTCCAACTCAAATTAGAGATTCGCGATGAAAGTGCATGCACTGATCGTGTTTGTTTTGAGGAAGACTATGAATATGTTGAGAGTACATTGATTAACAAACTACATGACATAAAAAAAACTGAAAGTCAAGCAAAGGAAGCTGTTCATTTTGAAGCATCGGCTAACAGCACTTTACTTGAACAAAGCATTCCGTCAATGTCCGTCAAGCTCCCTGAACTTAAGTTGCCTACCTTTAGTGGAGCGGAAGGTGATTGGCTAGCTTTTAGAGATGTATTTCGGGATTTAATACACAACAAATCGAATATAACTGTTAAATTTCTTTATTTAATTTCTCACATTCGCTCGGGTAAGGCATACAATCTTATTGAGAATCTTCCTGTGACCTCTGAAAATTATATCGTTGCTTGGCAAACGTTATGTAAGCGTTATGACAATGCTATTTTAATTCAAAGGGCTCACATGAAGGCATTGTATGATATTAAATGTCTACTTGAAAATTCTTCAACTTCACTTCAAACTTTTATTGACCATGCAGTTAAAAATTATAACGCGTTGAAGTCATTACTCGTCCAAGTTGATGCATGGGACCTTATGTTGATTCATCATCTTACTGAAAAATTGGACAGTGCTTCAAAGGTACACATTATCAAAAGTTCTGATAGTACTAAACTATTAAATTTTGATAAGTTCACAAATATTTTACGGAATCGTGTTCTAATCTTAGAAGCGATTAAAAGTTCAACGTCTTCAAAATATCCTGTTGAAACAAAGAGATACAACTACTTTAAAGGAAAATCGACATCATTAGTATCCAATAAGAGTAATCCAAGTGTTCTTATTGCAACGGAGCACATCTAATAAACAACTGTTCTCAATTTACAGATGTCAAAATTACTCCACAAATGCGATTTCAATTTGTTAAGAGTCAACAACTGTGCACAAATTGTTTAGTCTCTCATCACAAGGTAAATGATTGTGATAGAGCGCCTTGCAGTACATGCTCACTCAAGCATAACAAACTTTTACACTTTGGTACAACTTCAAATCGTCAAGGTCAAAAAAATGTTTCAAATTATAGTAATCGAAATTTACCTATAATTTCAAAAATACCTGACAATGAACCAACAAATGATAAAAATCAATCTTCGTTAAATATAATAGAAACCACCAATACCTCGTCGTGCAAGTTAAAACAGATGCCTGTTCAGCAATCATCGTATTCAACTAACGTAGAACAAATTTTAATTGGAACTGCTCTAATCAATGTCAAATCTGGATCAAATAACAATTTAGTGTGCAGGGCATTGTTAGATAGTGGTTCTCACTTAAATTTCGTCACTGAAAGCATTGTTAACTTATTGAAAGCTAAAAAACAAACTACTAATAAAATTATATCTGGTATTGGTGGAAAGGAAACTACAATAAAAAATAAAGTTTTATTGACAATATCTTCGAGACTATCCAAGTTTTCTGCAACTTTGGAGTTTTTTGTAATTCCAAAGATCACTAGTCATTTACCAGCTAGTCCAGTCAGCATCAAAAAACATTTAATTCCAGCTGAAATTGAATTAGCAGATCCATATTTTCACGTGCCAAATAAAATAGATATTTTGATTGGGGCAGAAATATATAATGAATTATTCAGTGGGAATTCTATTACTATTTTAGATAATCTTCCACCATTCTATAACAGTGTTTTTGGTTATATCATTAGTGGTCGTGTTACATCTTCAAATATTACTCAAACTCGTGTACCCACAGCTTTATGCACTAATGAAGTTTTACATAAGAATATGAAACGTTTTTGGGAGTTAGAGACAATATCGGTCAAAAATCATTATTCATTAGACGAAAAATACTGTGAAGAACATTATATTAAAAATCACAAACGTCTTCCTTCTGGTCGGTATTCAGTTTCTCTACCTATTAATAATGATATTAATAATATTGGATCTTCCAAGGTTTCGTCGCTAAACCAATTTTATGCCATTGAAAAAAAATTAATTCGTCAACCGGAAATTTATCTTCAATATCGAGCTTTTATGAATGAATACTTGTCTTTAGGTCATATGACATTAGTTAATGATTCAAATATTTTGAACTTAGATAACAAAATATTTTACTTACCACATCACTTCGTTCTTAAAGACAGTAGTACTACAACCCAATTACGCGTTGTATTCAATGGCTCTGCAAAATCTTCGTCTAGGCTATCTCTCAATGATTGTTTATATAAAGGTCCGACCGTCCAACAAGATTTACTGACCATTATTCTGAGATTTCGTAAACATATCGTTGCCTTTACCGCAGACATTGCCAAAATGTACAGGCAAATTTTAGTTGATGAGCAACAACAGGATTTGCAAAGGATATGGTGGAGAGATAATCCACAAGATACTGTTAAGTGTTATAAGCTTTGTACCGTAACGTATGGAACTAAAAGTGCGCCTTATTTAGCGACACGCACGTTGCAGCAATTAGCTTCGGATGAAATTGTCTCTTTTCCGGTAGCCACAAAGGTATTAGCTAACGATTTCTACGTTGATGATGTGCTCACAGGGTCAGAGACAGTCGAGAGTGCTTTAAAGATAAAGACTGAACTAACTAAATTATTAGAAACAGGCGGATTTCATTTACGAAAATTTGCATCAAATACTTCAATTGTTTCATCCTCTTCAGAATCTACATCAAATATTTCTTTAGTGCTCGGACTTTCTTGGAACACTTTACATGATGAGTTCGAAATGAATTTTTCTAAATTCACATTAGATACTATCTGCACTAAAAGAAATGTCCTATCGGAAATATGTCAATTATTTGATCCTTTAGGTTTGTGCTCTCCAATGATTTTAATTGCAAAAATTATTATGCAAACTATATGGACACTTTGCAACATCGATTGGGATGATGTTATTCCAAGCCAAATTCGTGATCAGTGGCTAGAATTCAAAAGACAGTTAATAGAATTGAATCGAATAACAGTACCACGATGCATTTTGGTACCTCAATATAAAGTGACACAAATACATGGCTTCTCAGATGCGTCTGAGAAAGGCTATGGTTGTGTACTTTATCTTCACATCACTGATAGTCAAAATAACCCACATATACGATTAATTTGTTCTAAGTCTAAAGTTGCGCCTCTTAAACGTCAGACTATTCCTCGAATAGAGCTCTGTGCGGCTTTACTCTTGGCTCAAACATTAAATAAATTGATTGATAGTATGAATATGCAATTTGACCACATTCATCTTTGGTCAGATTCTGAAATCACTCTTCTTCGTATTAAATCTGATCCGTCCAAATTTTCTTCATTTGTAGCAACCAGAATAACACAAATTCAAGAACTATCATCAATAAATAGTTGGTGTTACGTACCAACAGCTCAAAACCCCTCCGACTTCGTTTCCAGAGGTTTAATGCCAAATGAATTTCTGAACCAGAAGTTGTGGTGGTCTGGTCCGTCGTTTCTTCAGGAAGAAGAATCTAACTGGCCCAAAAATTCTAATTCCAAGATTAGTTCGGAGTTGTTAAATTTAGATCTTCGAAAACCTGTTTCAATCTCAATTTGCAATTCTTCATTGCCTTGGGATATATTTGATCGATACTCTTCGTTTATTACGCTTATCCGAGTCACAGCTTATATTCTTCGTTTCATTAATAACCTTAAAGCAAAGACTAGAAATGTCGGTGAGCTAACATCAAAAGAACTAGAAGCTTCAACAATCAACCTTGTAAAAATCATTCAACTAAATGAATATAGTAGTGATATTCAATTTCTTACGAAACATAAATGTGTCCAAAATTCCAGTAAATTGAAATCATTAAGTCCGTTCCTTGATGAAACAGGAATTCTTCGTGTTGGTGGACGCCTTCGTAACTCTAATTTGAGCTATTCAAATAAATATCCAACAATCTTGCCAGGAAAACATTTATTTTCAACATTATTTATTCGTTATGAACACATTCGACTTTCACATTGTGGAGCTCAAACTTTGCTTTACAACTCGCGATCGAAATATTGGATTACTGGAGGTCGTAACTTGTGTAAACAAGTTGTAAATCAATGCATTCACTGTTTCCGGAACAAACCAAAACATTCACATGAAAAAATGGGTGATCTACCTACTGATCGTGTAACACAATCGAGACCATTTTCCATAGTTGGAATAGATTTCTGTGGTCCTTTCTTCGCAAAACAAAATGTCAGATCCAAAACAAAAAATAAAATATATATTTGTTTATTTATATGCTTCGCAGTAAAGGCAATACATCTTGAAATTGTAATGGATTTATCTTCGCAGTCATTTCTCGCCTGTCTTCGGAGGTTTATCTCAAGGCGTGGTTATTGCTCTAAATTATACTCAGATAATGCGACTAATTTTATTGGATGTCGTAATGAGATAAGAGAGTTAAGAAATATGTTCTTGTCAGAACCTTTTCTGAATGATATAAGAACTTTCTGTACGAACAGTCAAATCGAATGGCTCACAATACCACCAAGATCTCCTCATTTCGGTGGATTGTGGGAATCCGGTATAAAAAATGCCAAATGGCACATGCGTCGTGTTATTGGACTTCGTTCAATGACTCTTGAAGAATACTATACGTTAATTAGTCAAATTGAGGCCTGTTTAAATTCAAGACCGTTGACTGCAGTTTCAAACGATCCCACTGATTTAAACGCTCTATCACTAGGTCATTTTTTGATTGGGTGTCCCTTAGTAGCTCTTCCAGAACCATCATTGCTTGATCTTAATATTAATAAATTATCTAGATATCAAACCATACAAGCTATGTTCCAGGATTTCTGGAGGCGATGGCATTTAGAATATTTAAATGAACTTCAGAAACGCTATAAATGGCAGAAACCTTCAAATGATAACTATCAAGTTGGTTCTTTGGTGCTGGTGCACGAAGAAAATTTACCTCCAATAAATTGGATTTTGGGCAGAATAATAGACGTACATCCAGGTTCTGATAATCGGATTCGCGTAGTAACAATCAAAACTTCGAAATCAATATTTAAAAGATCAATAACTAAAATTAGTGTTTTACCATTTGAATCAAACTCTACAAACAATACTCAGTTCAATTAATGATGAAACTTTGATTGGTGTATGTAATTTTGATTTATTTCATTTGTATCATTTATAGTTCAAACTATATTTTAAAATCTTGAATTATATAAACTAAATTACTTATATTATTTAATTATTTATTACATAATTATATAAAATAAATTACTTATATGTTGAATTAGTTATTTCAAGGGCGCGGGAATGTTAACGCATTGATAAAATTAGAACCTAATTATATTTATAGTATGTAACTCTGCATTAGATATATTATATTATTCATTATGTACTGATCTATTACATTTTTGTACCTTAGGATAATAAATAATTTGTACATAAAACAGATATTATGTACTGAAAATAATACTAGTACATAATGTAAATAGATCATATATAAGTATTTTTATATAGCTTGTACATTGATATTGTATTTTAGTCAGTCGTAAATTATATCTTCAATCGTTCTTTTGCTTGTGCAAAGTAAATATAAAATAAATAATTTAACTTAAACTTAATAAATTTAATAAACTTAATAAATTTTGTAATCAACTTAACATTGTTTGATTTTAAACTTCGTGTAAATAACACTGAATAAAATAATATTAAAGTGAGATAGTTCATCGGAAATTTTAATTAAACTATCATCACTGTATTTGGATGGAAATTCACAAACAGCAATAATTCGTCAGCTCAAACATTTGAATGTGAATAAAATGTTTGTGTATCGAACCATAACTCGATACAAAAAACCGGTAGCATCGCTAAACGCAACAGAGGCGGTCCTAAAAAGACAGCAACATCAAAAGAAATGATACGAAAGGAGAAGAAACGAATCCAACGAAATCCTCGTCAAAGTGCCAATTAATTAGCCGCACGTCTACATGTTTCACGATACAGCATTCAAACCATATTGAAAAATAAACTACACTTGAAGCCCTACAAGATACAAAAAGTTCAAGATCTTACGGAGGCACAAAAAAAAGTTAGGCTTGAAAGAACACGAGCATTGAAGGCCTTGGCCGAACGTGATGAGATTCCAAAAATTGTCTTTTCTGATGAGAAAATTTTCACCCTTCAACAGTATGTGAATAAACAAAATGATCGTATTTGGTTGGAGCACAAGTCCAACGATAATTTGGACACAAGAGTTGCCATGCGCAAGCAATCACCAGCTTATGTTATGGGCTGCAGTTACTGCAGTGGACGCACTCCTCTCTCAAGGTAAACCAAGAGATGTATCGCCAAAAGATCCTAAACGATGCTTTGGTACCTTGGGCACGTAAGCACTTTGGTACGAACCGTTGGACATTCCAACAGGACTCGTCACCGTCACACAAAGCTCGAGCGACACAGCAATTTTTACAAAATTGCGTTCCGCGGCAGATTTCATCGAAAGAATGGCCACCATAATCACCAGACTAGAATCCCATGGATTTCTCCATATGGTCCATTTTGGAGAGTAAGGTGTTCACTAAAAAATACGAAAGTGTTGATGCATTGAACTCAGCTCTTGTTCGAGAATGGAATGAAATTCCGCAAGCCCACGTACGGTCAGCATGCAATGCTTTCTATGGAAGACTGAATCAAATAATCAGAGCCAAAGGAGGTGTTATCGAGCAGTTACATGTTTTTCATAAAATGTAATATGTTTTCAACATATTCCACGAAACATCAATAAAAAATAATCAAAATTAAAAAAATTACAGCGTTTTCATTTGGTAACACTTGGTCTCAGCCACCCTGTATATATATATATATATATATATATATATATATATATATATATATATATATATATATATATATATATATATACATATAAAAATATATATAATATATATATATATATATATATATATATATATATATATATATATATATATATATATATATATATATATATATATATATATAATAGGAACGACGGTTTTTTTGGAATATTTCGAAATTGGTCCGAGTTTTCCAAGATTGATTTTACAGGATTAGCACTTGTTTAAAATTACATAATTTTTAAATAAAAATAAATTTGTAGGCCTGAAGAATTTTATTTTTATTTGTTTTTTCTTAAAAAGTGTGATTTTTGTTTGTTTCATTTGACGACCATATTATCAATAAATTTGAAGTGTTAGCAACTTTAACTGAAATTAAATTAATTTTTTTAAAAAAGGTTACCAATTTAACATAAAAAAAAAATTAAATATGGGTCGAGGGAAAAAACTTAGTAAGGAAGAAATAGGCCAAATTCAAGTACTACACAGCGAAAATTATTCTCTACCAGCAGATAAAATAGGGAGAAGTAGGACTGTTATCTCTTATTTTACAAAAAATCCAAGAGAATATGGTTCAAACAGTAAAGGCCGAACTGTTGAGGCCACATCTGCAGCCGACAAGCGGGCCATACTAAGGGCAGCATCCAATTGCGCACTATCTTGTGCAAAAATTAAAGCTAGAGTTGGTGTGGAGGCCAGCCGAATAATAGTATGGAGAGTGATTAAAAAAGCAGATCACCTTATTCGAAGAAACCTTCAAAAGAAACCACCTATAAATCAGGAGAGGAAACAGAAAAGGTTAGATTTCTCGAGGCAGCTTATGATATGGGCTGAAAAATGGAATCGTGTCGTTTTTTTTTATGAGAAGAAATTTAACCTCGATGGCTCCGATGGGTTTAATTATTATTTTCACGACCTTCGAAAAGAGGAAAAGAGTTTTTAGCTAAACACCACAGCCGGAAAGGAGGCGGCTATATCATTTATGGTGTGAGGGTTATATCATTTTATGGTCCGGGAGATTTGCCATTTCCAACCGGAAAAATGACCGCAGCAACTTACAAGAGCATTTTCCTGCTTCAATGATACTTTTGGGCCATTGTCATGGATATATCAGCAAGATAATGTCCCTATCCATACAGCTAACATAATCAAATCATGGATATCGCAGCAAAATGTAGTGCTTTTGCCGTGGCCTCCGTATTCTCCTGATCTCAATATATCATGGAAAACGTGTGGGGTTGGCTGTATCGGAAAGTTTACGAAGGTGGTCGACAGTAAACCAAGCATTATTAAGGCGATAAATGAAGCCTGGAACCAAATTTCTTTAGATTATTTAAAATCTTTGTATGACTCCATTTCAAACAGGTTGTATGAAGTTATTTTTAATAAGGGAAGTAGTACACATTATTAAAACTGTGTAAACTCAATTAATTTTTAAAAATAAATCGAATTCAATTAAACTTTTAGTCAATAAAATTACTTTTTATTAAGATTAGTTAATCGTTCTTATTCAAGTGAACATTCAAATTTACAGTTATGTTAGAAAAAAACAAGAAAGCAAAATTAATCATGAAAAATAAATTTGGTTTTTCTTTTAATATTTACTGCTTAATCAAAACTTATAATTCTGTAAAAATATTGAAAAAGTTAGATCGATTTCGAAATATTCCAAAAAAACCTTCGTTCCTATTCAAGTGAACTGCAGTATATATATATATATATATATATATATATATATATATATATATATATATATATATATATATATATATATATATATATATATATATATATATATATATATATATATATATATATATATATATATATATATATATATATATATATATATATACACGTATACATATACACATACATTTATTTATACATATCTATGAACATCAACTATACTGTGACGTTTTCAATACCCCAAAACAGAAACCATCTATCGTGTAGTAGCTAAACCATTATAAAATGTTTGTTTCACTAAAATAAATAAAAATGGAGTATCTTGATTCAATTCAACACTTCTTTATCTACTATTATCAAAATAAATTAGTTGTCAAACTGATCTACCGCGCCACGAGTCAAAACCAAGAAGCACCGAATATTGACTTCAAAGCTTAATTGAAGCTCACGTTCATTTACCCTTCCAACAACTGTTTATTCATCTACTCATCGAATTCATTTGGACGAATAATCACTTGCACTCACAATAAATCAATACTCATCTTTTGCCGATCAAAATTTTCCTTTCATCCCATGTCATCTTTATTTCTAAACTATATTTTTGTGATCTTTCCTGTTTGGTTTGTTTTTTTGCAATTTAACCTAAAAAAAAACTACTATTCCTCTACAAGCCGACTTATCTAATTGGAATAAGATTCATGTTTGTTCTTATATATTTCCAATTTGCGGCGTTTTTTATTCTTTGTGTTGCGTATCGCAAACTTTCTTTGTTTTTGTTTAGAGATAATCGCAAAAAAAGTGGAAAATAGAAATTACGTAAATAGAAAACGTAATTTCTATTTTCCACTTTTTTTGCGATTATCTCTGTTTTAATTGATTTTTAGCATTAATTTATGTTAACACTTCACTTAGACATTGGTTGAACCCATTTTCACAATTTTTAACTGGTTGCACCTATTTTTAATGTTTATTTTTCACTACAGAACGAAAGATATGATCTTTCTACTTTTAGTCGAGAAACGAACCCCATTTTCAAGTCATGTATCTTGACTCTATATTCTGTGGATTAGGCCTACATACCATTATTACATTGTTTTCTTGTTTGTATCGTTTAATATTTATATATATATATATATATATATATATATATATATATATATATATATATATATATATATATATATATATACATATTATATATATATATATATATATATATATATATATATATATAAATATATAAATATATATATATATATATATATATATATATATATATATATATATATATATATATATATATATATATATATATATATGTATCTGCAATTATAATATAAGTTAAGAACGGTAACTTCATTCCAAATCTCTTGACGTTTAATAAGATTCATTCTATATAATATAATATATTTCTATGATGACTACCAATTATAACTAATTATTTTGAACGAAGAAATGACATGAGACATTCATGCATGTTTTTATCGCTATATATGTGATTGAATATAACTGTGAAATACCTCCCATAAAATGTCTTATTTTTAGTACACGTATGACATTGAACCAAGCTATTTAACCAAATTCAAAAAGCAATTATGTCGGTAGATTTTCTTGAATCGTTATGGTATGAAGTTTCTAAAATTGTTGCCAAATGGTCAATCACAGGATTCGATAATGTAGAAGAATGACGTCACAACTATAGTATATTGCACCAAATTACAATGAATATATTTGTTCAACCAAGATAAAAAGTATTGTCAGTAGGTTTTCTAAGACTGAAAAATTTAATTTACAACATTTATCAAATCCGGCCTCGCCATATTTAAGAAACGTGTATGCCCTCACCCACTGACGTAAACCTTCAGGGTTGGTTACGACTCATTTTACAATAATTTGGATAATCTGATGGGCTCTATATCTGAGCACGATGTAAGATTGGTGATAGACTTTTGTAATTATATAGGTTCGTATTCCTGACACAAAACTACGACAGAAAATGTATTCCTAAAATAACATCCATTTGGAAACATTCACATCCACTTAAAACATCTCGAAGCCAAATTGACCATGTGTTGATTTCCAGAAAGAACATAATTAATTTTTGATTTTGGTTGAACAGATTTGTTCATTCTAATTTGGTGTACACTGAAAAAAATCGTGCCTTTATTTGATGTTTTTGTAATTAATATCAATGAATTTATGACTTGGAAAACACCCTATGTTTTTTTGACATTAAATTAAGAAACAGTGGAATAATATTATTGTCTTGAATGAACATTAATTTCATTAAGTTTATCATAGAATGTGCACTTCCACAATGCATTTAAACAAACATTTAATGAAAAAATTCATAATCTCTAAGATTATATAACTTCAATTTTTGAAAACCTTCTTCAAATCAATGTGATTTACTTTGAATGAATGTCAAGCGATCTTTAATTTATTGTTAACATACATCAATTGTATACTAACGTATCCAAAATGTAGTGAAATAAGGCATTAATACATGGTTGACAATCCTCAAGTGAATGAAAATAAACATAGATTTTTTTTAAATTATTCATTAAATTTAGCAACAATTCCTCTATTCTATGCCAAAAAAGCATAAAATGTATGTAAATGAACATCAGTGTAATGCGTGTAATGTATTAGATTCATGAATCTGTGGTTTATTTACTTTAAAGTTTGTGCTTTTTTGCATAGATGATTTGTAATTAAAATTAAACAAAGCCGTTTTTAATTTATATAATTTCTATTCAAATTTTAGTCAATTCATAGTTCTTTTATAAAACTTTATTATAATGAAATACATTTTCAAATTTATATATTTTATATTTATAAGAATATATGCTTATCATGCTTATCTAAAACATGTTTTTAAGAAACCCTTAATATGTTTTATATTAAGGGTATCTTAAAACACGTTTTAAAACAAGGTAGTTTATAAAGTGTAAATGGTTTATAGCTTTCGCCTAGTTTTATTACATCATATACTAATTCTAAGTTATAATAAATAATTTCTTTTGATAAAAAATTAAAATTAATGATTTACATCTATGTACTTATATGTATATTATATATAGTATTAATAAACTATTATATTAAAACCTAAAACATTTTTAAAAAATTAACAATTGTAAAAAATTATTATGTTTACACACCAACATGATCCGATATAGCAACCAATCCATCAAGAATAAATTTGTCTTTAATTTTCGTTTTTAAAATTGGTAAAATTTTTAGTTCAAACTCTTCCCATTTTTTTGTTAAACAGTGCTGTTTGTCGGGAAATAACATCTCGAACTCTATATCAATCTTTTTAAAAAATAAATTAGAAATTATGTTCAAAATTGATGCCGTCTGTTTCACATTAATACCAGTCTATAACCATCCTGATGTCGATATATAACCCAGTCATTATAAAATTCCGAATTGTTATATTTTGTTTTTCCCAATTCTCGTTGTCTTCCGGTAAATGTATCTTTGAACTTAATTTCTACGGTGCTCCACGGTGTGTTCATACATCCAAGCCACTCCTTATCTATCTCGAATGATTCGCTATGAGTGTCACTATTCTTACTTCCTGATGATGTTTCTAAGTAAAAATTGGAAAAATATTTCAATATATTAGAGAACCACTATTATAATTATTAATAATTAAAAAAAATTATACTGAATTTAGGATCAGAAATAATAACTACCAATAGTTTCAGATAATCTTAAATTTTTAATCCGTTTTGGTGTGCCATAATATCCAATTTTATTTAAACGAGGTGCCTGATTTCTATACTTGTTGTATAGACGCCCTGTTGGTCGACCTTTGCCAATGCGGTTATAATACCAATCCTATAAAACAATTATAGATAAAGTTATATATTATCCAAATATGCTCGATATTTTTAATTAATTATTACATACTTTATTTTCCCCTAAAAATGTTTATTCTATGTCACGAGAAATTCTTTCAAAATCACCGTAGACTATAGACAAATTCAATGTATAATGATATTCTAAAATGGAGTCTACTAACATTTTTCTTTCGTATTCGCCCAATTTCGGTGGATTTGAAGTGTTATAACAATTTAAAATTTTTAGGCCGCGATCGGTTTTCAAGAAATGTTGTAAATCCTTGAATGTATATGCAAAATAATATTTTATCTTAATAATATATGTTTCAAACTACTCACGAAATTCGATTGTGCTATAGTAGATTGTGCTTGAGTTTGTGAAGTGGATGACGTTGAAGGTGTACTGGTTTGAGTTTCTAACCATTTTCTGACAGATGATGTTACTGATTCCGTTGTTCCGGATAAAAGTTCTACTTGTGTTTTAAAACCCTTGAATTTGTACATATATGAAGAGACAAAATTAATTATATTAAATCATAGTTAAATAATATATATATATATATATATATATATATATATATATATATATATATATATAATCTACATTGATTTGCCGCCATTCAACTATTTTTGCGCGAACTCTTGACTTTTGACTGCCTTCTGCTTTGGTTGAAAACATTGCTTCCAAATCCGATCCACTTATAATTTTCTTATCATCGACACGATCATATCCACTCCCTTTTAAAATTCTATTTATGTTTAATATATGAGACATTTTTATTCCATTTTTTATATAGATTTGGAAAAGCAATATAATTACCTGAAAATTTTTCTTTTAAATGCAACAAACCCCACTCTTTTAATATTACTTCTAGTTCATTAAGCTGATTATCAGTTGTATTTTCTATTAGACTATGATTAATTTGTGATGATTGAAAATTCATATTGTCATCAACATCTTGAATGTGCACCACAACATTATTTTCCTCACAAAATTGTCTCAGGCTGACCAGTTCTCCTTCTACTTACTATCCCACCTTTTATTGTAAAAGAATCATAATTAGATATACATTATTTAGATTTTAACAAAACATTTTTGCAATATTTATCATTATCTAAGCAAAAAAAATGTTACCTTGTAATTCAATCATAATAAACTGTTAATAAATAGTCTATAGGTAATAGGCAAGTAGATAGTTATTAAAGCTTATAAAAATAAAATATAAAATAAAATCAATGCTACGAACAATATATAATATACATATAAATCATATTTAATAAATCATCACTATATTGTTAATAACTTTCATTGAACACTAAAATAATAAGATGGCGTCTAATGAATAGAATACACTCAACATTATAACTGCCACATTGAAATACTTACTTTTAAGTCGTTACAAATTTATTTTGTAGGAATACTGTCACCAGATTTATTATTATTTTCACACAATTCGTTTGTTAATTCACACAATCAGTCTGCTTCACTGAATAAACTATTTTTTCACTAATAATCAAACTATATGTTGCTACTGATACGCTAAAAACAGGAATGATCACGCATTTAGATAAATATAGGATTATTCATTTTACCGTTATTAATTTTTAAGTTTTTATGAATATAATCATTGAATATTGGATTTTACCTTTCTTTCTATGTTTTACTACATCAATGTTATGTTCAAAGTATTAAAATTTATGTTAAAGTTTTAATTTGAAACATTAATTTAAGGTTTAATTTTTGAAAAAAAATATTATCAAATTATGTTATATAAATTGAAAAAAATTATTTAATTTATTCAAAATCAATAATCAACATATTAAAATAACCCAGATTTTAATATTGATTAAATATGAAGTTGAATATTCAACATTTTAAATAATCAAAAACATGTAAAAAGCACATGTTTAATTAGATGATGATTAAACACTTTAAAAAATCCAATATGATTTAAAGGCAAAATATCATTAAATTTTATGTAAAAATATTTTCATTTGTCTAATGTTTATTTTATTAAAATTATGGTTTATTTTCTAAAAATAAAGTTATTTTTATAAAATCATTAATAATTTTTAATAAAATAGTTTGCATTGAATAATGGATTTATTAAAATAAATCCAATGTTTAGATATTCATAGTTTAAAGGAAGTTTAACATATTAATTAAGTAAATTCATAGTTTTTTTACTTATTTTAATGAAAGTGTAAATTCCTTAATTAAAAAATGCTGAATCATTGAATTAATGTTGAACAATTTTTTCAGTGTAGCAAACCGTAGTTGTGACGTCAGTTTTCTACATTGTTGACCTCTAGAATTGGCCATTTGGCAATTGTTCTACAAAGTTCATATATTTAGTATTTTATAGTTTATATAGTTCCTTATTGTTTATTGATATTTTTATTTTTCTTCAATATTTGATATTTTCTAGAATTTTTATGCAACATTTATGGTACAATACTTTTCCAAAATGAGCGCAATTTATTATACTTAAACGTTTTCATTTTTTTATTATTGAAATATTTCACTTCGGTGATTTAATTCATTCAACAAATTTTTCAATTTTTCCTGAACACTGTTTATAATGTTTGGCATAAGATTATTTCGTATTATATGGTTTTGCTTATAGAATAACGTATTTTGGATCTAATTTCTAAAACCTTCGTCGGTTACAATGTTGAAGGGTTGGAAATTTTTTTCCAATCATTAGTGTAACCATTGTTTACAATTGATTTTTACTGTGTGAATTTGGATAATATTCAAATGATCTATAAAAAAAATGTACAACTAACCGTTCGGATGTTAAATGCCAGACGAACTTGGATTCAAAATTTATTCTTGAGGGACATCTCTTTATATTGTCAGCCATGTTGGTCGCATTGCTAATTGTTTTATTTTCCTTTTAACCTTAAATACATTTTGCCAAAGTTTTATCAGCTGATTGTTGAAAAACTTTCCATACCTTGCAGGAGTGTGGCCGTTTTGAATATATTGACTCTTGCTATCTTTCACTTCACAATACAGCTGTGGTTAAGAAATTTCTATCATGATATGCTCGCCACCAACGTTCAAGTGTTTTACCTTCTTAGTTTGTGGTACGCAAACTATCTTTCTTGTGTAAATGATGAATCTTGTACTTTTTGTATTTTGTAGGGCTTCAGTCGTAGTACATCTTTTAATATGCGCCCCCATGTTTTGAACAGAAATATTTTGTCGTAAATTACGTTGAATTCAATCCTTCAATTTTCGAACAATTTCTGATGCTGTTACTGTTTTAGTTCATCTCCATCGCGTTTTTGTTGCTACCCATTTCAGTGTAATGAGTAATGGGTTCGATACACAAATATTTTGTTCACATGTTGGCTGGTAGAGATTTTCCATTGCGAATACAAAGAAATAACACTGTTGTGTTTGAATTTCATTTTAATATTTTATTTCTTCGTCTGATAAGTCTTCGTTGAGCAAAGAATATTTTTCTTTCAGGTTTCTTTGTGCACTGAGTGTTCGGGTTCTATAAGTATCAATAACCATGTTGCAAGATAATGATAGTAATCGTCTTAGTTTGCATCATTTATGGAGAACAGCAATATTCTTTTGTATTCTTGAATGATACTCTCAATAGCCTTAATTACAAGAATTGTTGAGAGTGTATTTAAACTGAGGATATATTTATTTTCTAGCTTAAGTTGAACTGCGGCACAAAAAGGTGTTTATATTCACTTCTGAATGTTTTGTATCCTAAGATTATAAACGAATCACCTTTTAATTTACAGTTTGGATGTAGCTCTAAGACTCCCACGCATTTTATTATTATTGTGTTTGTATCGATTGGGTTAGCAATTTTAATTATAAAAATTACATTACCAGTTGTTCTGCTGACATCCATCTTTATGGATATGATAGTAATGATTCCATATACGCCAACAAAGTTTTGTGGCGATAGGGTATGTCTTGCATGGTTTTAGATTATAAATTATTTATTCAAAGTGTTCGTTTGATGTTAGCATGGTATTGTTTTCGTGATGTTGATTATGGATTCTTTTATCAATATCTGTTATTGTAAGATCTTTTGGTGATGTTGGTGCGTTTCATTAAACTTTTCGGTGCTCTTCTTGTAGCAGTTTCCAGCACGTTGGAAGAGAACATCAATTAATTCATTGGTTTCTGTGCAAACAAATGATGCTCATCGTTGACGAGAAAGTTAGTGTGTTCCTAAAGTGGTTAATATCTTGGCTTGTTTCCTTTATTCAGATAGAGGGTTCGAATTTGGTATATAATTACTTTGCAGTGTTCTTTTACGTGTACATAGGAAGGTTTGTTATTGATATAATATTAGTTTGGAAATGATTTGCCTTTTACGGCTGTTTTATTTGACCTACTGGCATACCATTATTCGATATTATCATTGGGAAATTTACAAATTTTTGTATAAATCATCCCTCCCTTAATGAATATGTACTATTCTTTTTAGTGCCTATCGCGCTAATCGAACTGCTCTTCTTCCACTTTGGTTGTTGTTGCTGTCTACTTATATGTATTATTCCCTCCATTTTCCACCAAAAACGTTCTGCAATTGAACTAATATAAATTTTATCTTGATAGGTGTGAGACAATTATGGCTAATTCATTAATTTCCGGACGTGCTAATAATGCAAATCTAATAAGAAAGTATCCAGAAGTAAATACTTTTAAATCTTCTAAATTCTAAGTCATTGGAAAAAAGAAGTACAATTAACGCAGGATTTATTTGTCGTAAATTCTTGAATTGTGTGTAAACACATGGCTCCAAGACTATACGTTTTAAATGATATTTTATTGATTTTACTTAAGCTTCCCAAAGTCCCTCGAAATGTGGTGAATAGAGAAGGCAAATTAAAAATATCAGTTAACAACAGAGTTTGCTGATTTGTTTTACATTGTACTCTCGTAAGTGATATTGTGTTTCAATTTCTTGTTTCCTGATATAGATGTTTAACCGGTACACTTCTGAATCTCTTAGAAGCGCTATGAATGCCTTATAATCAGCTGTTAAGTCCCTAGCTACATCTAGGTGAACTGACTTTGTAGTTTGACATAAGAAAATTACAATGTATCCTTTGCTCCACTTCCTTTTGATACTACTGAACTAGCGACAAATATATTCCAGTTACTTGTTGAGGTTTGTGTAGCCATGCCAGTACAATCGGTTCAAGCCAAAAATGATATATGTCTTAATTCAATGGTTGATGAGCCTTGATTCAATAGTTATATCAAAAGAAGTTCTCCACAATGTTCCTTGGAAGTGAAATATTCTCTTTCACATTAATTATCTTAGTTATTGCTGCTATAAGAGTAATAATGATTTTGTTCTCCAAAGTTAAGAATTGTTACTATCGTATAAACGACAGCTACATATGCTTTCTCTAAATCATCGGGAAATTAAGTCTTTATATATACAGAAAGAAATTTTGCTAACATAACAAAAATTAGGGGAACTAAAAAATAATTATATTTTGCTTTAATATAAGAAAGAAGAATAGTAAGTTGACACTGTTAGAATTGCACCGGAACTTGTTGTAACGTAATACGATTTGTTGCATAGTACGTTTCTATTTATGTTTATGTTCAACTATGTAATTGAACATCCTGCGACTTAATTTTGTTAAATAAATGAGAGTTATAATTAGACATTCGAGTCAATTTTATTATCAGCTAAAGTTCCCCTACACTGATAAGTTCTTTAGCTTACTAAAAATTGTAAATCAACACCTGTCCAAATTTACGACTTGGAGTTAAGTGAGATTTAACATTGGTCCTTCGAGCTGGATTCCAGCTAAGAAGTAAATAAAAACAAAAGTGTCAGAATACTTCAAACAATTCTCGAAAATGAAAGATCCACATTAGTGCCATAAAAAAAATTTTGCAATGGAGGATCTGTATAATCAACAAAATGCTCGTTTTAATGACATTCAACAAATCAAAACGAACTTCACTAGAGATGGCGAGAGCAGGAAAACAAAGGATTACCTGCAGAAGAAACTCAAACAAATAAAGGCCATCTGGGAAGAATTCATCGTGACCGATACTGAGATGAGGGATAAACACTTTGATGAGAATCCGTTTCATAAGTATTGGGAGGAACGAAAAACGTTCCAGACATTCTACTCGAACTTTCCACTCCAGATAAACGAGAAGTTGAAAGCAGTATTAGGAGTGCCGGTAAATGATGATAATTTTCTATGCACAAAACCAAACCCAACAAAGCCGCAGTCAATGAATAGTTTACCAAATCTTTCCAAAAACAGCGGCCAACAACAACATGACAAGCATTTCGAATGAAAACGGAACTTCACATATCATCAATGTACAAAATTCGGCAATGCAAAACAGCGAGCAATCACGCAAATATAAAGAACAAGACGTTAAAATGCGTCTGTCCTATAGATCGAGGGCAGATGCTGCACAATTGTTAGAAGCTGAAGGCAGCAAAGATCTGACATCGAGTTGGGCTAGTTGCAACATAAACTAGCCCAACTCGATGTCAGAGTAGCAAAAATCGAGCAACTTCATGAGGAACAGTTAGTGAATGCTACTCCTGATGAAGAAGTTGAGATGGCATACTTCAGTGAGGATTATTACTCAACATTAATTAACAAGTTTGAGATACTGAGATCCAGAATCACCAACGTGCTGAATAAACCCAAATCAAAGGAACACGAAGTCGAACTGAAACCGATTGAATTTTCATGGAGATCCTTTAAAATGGGCATCATTTCATGACCTATTTAGAAGGTTTTTTCATGAAAACGACGAAATAAATGAATCGATAAAAATGCACCAACTTAAAACTACGGTGCTCGGGAGTTATATACTGCTCCACAAAAAGACTTTATTTTTTATAACTCTGGATTTTCTCCAGAGTTGTTTTTACAATTAAGAATTTTTATTTAACAGAAATTACAACAATATATTTTATTTTATGGTAAGACTAACAGGTGTTGTTAGCAAGAAATATAATATTTGAATCAACTCGATTGTTGATGATAATACGTTTATATAGTTCCACATGTATTATTTGCTTGTGTTGCGAAATTGATGGTCACGTTGATTGCTTGGTGATCACGGTGTTATGTGACATCTTCTATTTTGCTTACAATGTATGTTTGTTGTTTGGTTGTTTACAATGTATGCTTGGCCGGAAGTTATGTCTATTGTCTCTTGTTGCGGTGTTTTTGCTTATGTTCCAACTTTATTAAAATATAGGTTGAATTTGAGATGACAGGGTGCCATGTGAGTTAGTACAAGTTGCCGTAGACCGGGTAGTATGTAATTCGGGAGCGCGGGCAGGTGGGCAGTTTCAAATAACGAATCATCTGGTAAACCAGTATGACCAGTTAACTTCCACATTATTGGCCACAGCCTAGGTTGAAGTACAGACTGAACAACAAGAACCAAAACTATTACGGATGTTAATAGATCCTGGATCACAAATTTCAGTCATTTCTGAGGAGGCGTCCAAGCTAATTTAACCACGAATGAAGAAAACATAACCACGAATGAAGAAAATGGGAGGTATAAACGAAAACGAAATCACAACTGCCAAAAAATCAGTCACCTTCCGTGTAAAAGCGCAATTTTAATCTAATTTCTCCATGGAAATGGAAGCTTTACAGCTGCCAAATATAACAAGACCTCTGCCTGACCAACATTTTAACAGTAGAAAATGGAGTCATTTAAACAACTTGAGGTGGGCCGATACGAATTACAATAAACCAAACAAAATCGACATCTCATTGGGTGCCGATTATTATCCAAATATTATCATGAACCAGGTTGTAAAAGGAAAGGAAGGAGAACCAATCGCCAAAGAGACAGAACTAGGTTGGATTATATTTGGAAATACTACCAACAATAAACCATCCAGGATCAAGTCATTGGTAACCTTAATGGACATCGATGACCAATTAAAGAAATCTTGGCAAGTAGAGGAGATGCAACCCGAGAAGCTGATGACAGAAGAAGAGATTCTATGTGAAAAACATTATCATCAGAATTTCTGTCGAGATACGGACGGTCGTTACACAGTACGAATTCCTTTCAATCAAAATTTACCATCTCTCGGATCATCCAGACAAAGGGCTTTGGCAAGATTCATTCAACTGGAACGACGTTTTGCAGTGGCAAATGAATTTCACACACAATATCAGGAGTGTAAAGAAGGATACTATAATAAAGGGTATATGATTGAAAGTAAAGAATATAACGACAACGAATATTATATTCCTCGTCACGCGGTGCTTAAACAACCAGTACCACAACCAAATTAAGAGTTGTATTTGATGCATCAGCTAAGACAAGCAACGATATCAGTTTAAATCAAATACAACTAGTGGGACCTAAATTACAAGAGGATCTGGTATCAATTCTACTACGATGGAGAAAATACAAGGTAGTATACACAGCGGATATAGAACAAATGTACCGATAAATAAGAATACATCCGGAAGATCAAAAATATCAAAAGATATTGTGGAGAACATCATCCAACAATATGATAAAGTCATACCAGCTGACAACTGTGACGTTTGGAATGGCATCGGCGCCATATTTGGCCATCAAAACAATACAACAACTAGCGGCCGATGAGGAGAAAAACTATCCAATAGCGGCAAAGATAATTAAGAGTGATTTCTACGTAGATGATTTATTATCAGGAAATAACAATATAAACGTAGCTCAGACAGCACAAACCCAACTGATACAATTATTGCAATCTGGAAGATTTAACCTGAGAACACTAATAAACTTAATATAATGAACTTAAAGCTAATAATTAGCAGTAATACTAATTAACAAAACTTATGTATATATAGATCCGGACCATTAACTATCTAAACTCCCATATTTCATTAAATACAGTCCTTAACAAAATTATTTGTGCATCGCAAAAATTTAACAATTCACTCGAGAAAATTTAAACTGTTGACCTAAAAATTAACTTTAAAATAATAATGATTGATTTGTTATTTGAAATGGCATTTATTCTGTATTTAATTAAAAAAAAATTAAAAAATATTTATTATTTCATTAAAAAAAAAACAAAACTAAATCACAAAATTATTTGTGCATAATAATTTTATCACAAAATTATTTGTGCATAGTACAAATAATCTATAAAATTGACTAAATAGCTAGTAGGAATAATAAAAATTTTCAAATTAAGTCAATATGAAGTATTCCCACCATTGTTTTCAATAACTTCATGAAAACGGTGTGGAATGGGTCACGAGATTTTCTACCATTTGTGTTGGAATTTGATCCCAGACATTTTTTACTGCAGCAAAAGTTTAATTTGGCTGCCTTCCAATTTCTACCGCCAATTTTTGTTTCAAATAATTTAAAATGTTCTCTATTGGGTTTAAATCCGGACTTTGCGGTGGCCAATCAAGCGTTTGTTGGTCCAAATCTTTTAGAAACGTCGTAATCATTTTGCTTTTGTGAATTGGAGCGTTGTCTTGCTGCAGTATAAAATGCTAGCCGATTAGTTCACATCCAGAAACTATTGCGTGCTCGTTCAACAATTCCAAGTATGTACTTGAAGCTACCTTTTGAGGTAACATAATAAGTTTACCAACCCCATTATAGCAGAAACATCTCCATACCATAACTTTACCTCCACCACTATGGCGAGTTGGCATAACAACGGAGCGATTTTTTTTTTGTTCAGGAGTCGAATAAAAATATTTTTCCCATATATCCCATCCAAACTAAAACATGACTCGTCTGTCCACAAAATATTACGCCAAAACTCCACAGGCTTCAATAGGTAGGTGTACGCAAATTTGAGTTGGTTCCTCTTATTTATTTGGTTTATGAATGGCTTCTTTTGAATGGTACAGGCTTTGACATTTGCCTCGTGTAGTCGTCTTCGTACAGTCATGTGAGAGATTTTGACTTCTCGAGTGATATTTAAATATATCATTTTGAACATTTTGGATTTTTTCTTGAGGCTTCCGTTTTAGAAGATTAACTATTCTTTTGTCTTCTTTTGCGGTTGTAGCTCGTTTTCGCCCTCTCCCTTGCACATTTTTCAAGCTGCTCTTTACTTTTTTTTTTTTATTTGATAAGCAACCGAATTTCGATGGTGGTTGTACATCCGTGCCAATTCGTTTATAGGCATCCCGGCAGAATAGCACCTACAATCGCAGATCTGACTTCCAAAGATAATTCCTTAGTTTTAACCATTTTAAAAAATATCGACTTCAAAATTTTAATGAAAAATAATAACTAAAAAGATAATCTGTAACATTTTTGTCAGAACATGAAAAAAAATCGGGATTCCCCTAAATCGGGGTTATGAGAGAATTTTTTTTTGCAATGCACAAATAATTTTGTGATAAAACTATCATGCTCAAATAATTTACTGATTTAGTTTTGTTTTTGTTTTTAATGAAATAATGAATATTTTTTAATTTTTTTTTAATTAAATACAGAATAAATGCCATTTCAAATAACAAATCAATCATTATTATTTTAAAGTTAATTTTTAGGTCAACAGTTTAAATTTTCTCGAGTGAATTGTTAAATTTTTGCGATGCACAAATAATTTTGTTAAGGACTGTATATAATTAATTAAAATATGTATAAATATTATTATTTTAACTAAGGTCTGTTTTCTGAATCCAATGATCCATACCTGTAGGTTGTACGTTCCGGCAGGACCGGCACCGAAGATAAATAAAATAAAGCAGCTATAATATGTGTACGATTTCTCGTTCTTGTAGAAAATAACCATGCTTCGTTTATCGGCGATTATATATGTATACCATATACGTATCTACGATTTCTATTTTACTTGCTTCAGATCGTCCACTGGTATATGATTAATACCATGAGACCAAGCTGTAGGATTTTTTCTAGGATTTCTTTTTTATTTGTTTTTTATTTATTTTATTTTTAACTTTAAAATTTTTCTTTGAGCTTTCAGTTTTTTTCTTTTTAATTTTTTTTACTATCAATTAATTCACTCATTCACATATACATATGATAGTTTTCATTCTTTTATTTTTTTGGTTTGTCTTATTAACTCATTGAGCTAATATTATGATTTATATTTAATGTACTATATCTAATAAATTGTAATAAATAACCAAAATTTTTCCAAATTAACTGGATTCGGTAGAACAGTCTTTATTAATTTTATAATGAACTTCACACAGAAAACATATTATTAAATAGCAGGATTCTTTACAGGGTTACAGGGATTCTTTTAAACAATCTCACAAATTTACACTAGCACATTTTTTTTCGTTTTAAGAGTTCTGGATTTATTGCATCCAAAAACCAGAAAAATTTCAATCAACTTAACTTAATCAAAATTAATTAAAAACTCAAAGTAAAACAGAGAGCCAAAAACATCTCCATCATCGCTATTTTTACTCTCAGTCGAAAGTTATTTTCGAAGTGGTGATATACCTTTGGGCTTCCATCAAATAGCCCAATGGGCATAATATACAGGGAAATATTATATTTCAATCAAGCCTGGGAACGTTGTGTTAAACTGAAACCAACGTTTCAAGGGATGCCTCTTATATTGAAAACCAACTCGAAAAAACAGCAAACAACGAGAAATATTTATTGTATCTAGTACGAAACCAGACCTCGATTATAAGCACGACAATCAACATTTTCCAACACGACAGAGAAGTGACTAATAAACATTTTAAATCACTTGCACAACAAACTCTATACCTCGATGGAATGATACACAACCTATCTAGTGAACTCGATCATTACCAAAGAGTACAAACTATCACCACCTATGCGAGGCAAATAATGATACTTATAAGGCGTATCGCAGAAAAACAACGAGTCATTATTGATGTTATTCTCAATGCTCATCACAACCATATTCATCCGGCATTATTAACTCCAGCACAATTGAAAGAGAAAATCAACCGAATCGAAGATTATGTTCCTCCAAATATGATGATTCCGGATGGAGTTGACGATATGAGTCTGGGGCACATTTACGAAATGTTAACAGTACACATGAGAGTTACAGGAAAGCACATCCTCTTCCTCGTTTAAATACCGTTGTCATACTCAGAAACGTATCAACATCACAAAACCCAAAAGGCGGATGGCTGCATCACAACCGCACATTAAACCTACCAAACTATTGGACTCGATTGAGCACAAACCAGTGGATATTCACTGTTTCAACAACAAAGGTGGTCGATGTAATATGCAATCACCAAGTGACTACGATGACGTTGCAAAATTCTGGAGTAATCACTCTAGATCTGAAGTGCACCGTAAAAACCGACTATTTCCATCAAATGTCATCTACAATTGGAGAGGGAATGATTAATTCAGACAACATCAGTTTAATTAAAGAAATTGTTGATCTTGAGGGAACCATCACTCGACGAAAGAGCAATGATGCAGCTTTGCCAGAATCAATAAAGACACACAATTTTGGACATCATATCCATCATTATGTATTAACATACTTCCTTCTGTTAATGGGAATATTCATAATTGTGGTATATCTCTAACAAAGATGTAAAAAACAACATCCAGATTTAAGAGCCACTAATCAACAACAATCACGTCCGATATCTCTTACTTTGTCGGCCCCTCAGGATGTTCAATTAAATAGTTGAACAATAAGAAAGATTAGCCTCGATCTAATAAGGTTGCTGCTATGGATCACAATCAATAGCTATTATGCGCCAATTTTAGTATTTGGACCTAAACAGTTGAAAAGATAGGGCAGTGGAATTTAATTAGCATTTACTAATTAGCATTAACCGCACTCCGTTTTAATTAGTATTCTATTACAAAAATGATAAGTTGATTGACATTTTGGTTTTATGATTGACAGTTATTGTTTAGTGAAATGTTTACAAACATACCATATAATCTAATTGGAATCTTATAAGATAAGTATTTTAAAAATGAAATTGTTTTACTTCCTAACATACACCCGGGCATTAAAGAATTTTATTCTTTAATATGTAAGAGGACTAGTTTATTTATAGGGTGTTTTAATTCTCGTTTTGATGTTTGCAATGTCACCACTCTGACGATACCATCGCTTCCTGGATGAACATCTTTGATTCTACCCATTATCCAGTGACTAGTGTATGAATTATCATCACGAATGAGGACAACATCGTCAATTGCAAATGTTTGTATTGCCGATTCCCATTTATGCCGCTGTTGTAGTGATGTGAGATAATCACGATGCCACCGCTTCCAAAATCCTTGGATGCGTTGTTGTAGATTTTGCCATTTTGACAGCTTGGTTGATGGCATTTCATCAAGATTTTGTTCCGGAGTAGCAAAAAATGATTGACCTACGAAGAAGTGTGCAGGTGTCAGTATTTTCAAATCGGTCGGGTCTTCGTTTATCTTGCATAACGGCCGTGAATTTAGTAGTCCTTCAATTTGTACAATTAATGTAGTCATCTCTTCGAATGTAAGGTTAATGTTCGTCACTCTTTTCAAATGAAATTTAAATGATTTCACTGTAGCCTCCCATAAACCGCCAAAATGAGGAGCTTGAGGTGGATTAAAATGAAATTTCTGCAATAAAAAATCAGAAATTAGTTTATTTTGTGATTGTGAAATGATTTGGTTGTTCATTCGGTTGGCACCTACAAAATTTGACCCGTTGTCGCACCAAATTCCCTCAGGAGTACCTCGTCTCGATACGAATCGTTTATGTGCAGCTAAGAATGATTCAGTATCAAGGCTGCTGACGACTTCTAGATGTACTGCCTTAACAACTAGGCATACAAATACTGCAACATATGCCTTTTCAATTGGAGCATTTCTGCGCTTGCTGCTTTTGATATTTAATGGGCCTGCGTAGTCTAACCCAGTTTTTGAGAACGGTCTATTCTGGTTGCATCGCACTGCTGGTAGATCTGCCATTTTCTGTTCTGATTTGTTGAATCGGTATCGAGTGCAAACTATACAGGATCGGATGCATTTTTTAATTGTTTGCCGTGCACGGATCATCCAATATTTGTTCCGTAAGATACTTAACGTCAGTGAGTTACCTGCATGCATATTATTTGAATGAATCTCACGAACTATCAACTCACAAATGTTGTGATTCTTTGGCAAAATTATTGGGTGTTTCGCAAGATAGCTTAAAGTTGATTTTCTTAACCGCCCACCTACACGTAATAATCCTCTTGAATCAATGAAAGGATCTAACGATGATAAGTTATTATTTGCTGGTACGAAGCAACCCTTATTGATAGATAATAATTTGTGGTGAAATGCTACTTTCTGGATGTTACGAATTATTATTTCTTCGGCAATATTCATCTCATCTGAAGTATCAAGTTGTTCTTTCACTTTCTCCCTTGTTCGTCCAAATCTCAATACGAAACGAATTATACTTTTGATTTTGTACCATGAGGAATATTTTGTTATAAGACTTGAAATAACATCATCTTCGCTAGTTGGGTTTGTCAAAACCGTGATGTATTTTGGTCTTTCCTCTAAGAACCGTGCGGAGTTGTCTGTATCCTTATATTCTATTACTGCTGTTGCTTTTGGCCATTTATAATCTCCTTCATGCAACCAGTTGGGTCCATTCCACCAAAGCTTTGACTGCACTAAATCTTGTGGTTTGAGCCCCCCTTGATGTAATATCCGCCGGATTCTCCTTAGATGGTACATGATGCCATTTACTTCGCGGCAAGGATTCTAAAATATACGATGTTCGATTGCCTATAAAATTTTTCCATCTTCTTGGAACATCGGAAAGCCAATGTAGGACTATCATAGAATCTGTCCATGCGAAATGTTTAATATTTTGATAGTGTAAAGATTGTTGACAGAACTATACAGCCTTACATAAAAGAACTGCGCCACACAGCTCTAACCTAGGAAGTGTTACTTGTTTGATTGGAGCAACCTTACTTTTGGCATAAACAATATTGGTGGTACATTATTCCACTTCGTTGACTGCTCGTAGATAAATAACACACCCATATGCAGCTTCTGACGCATCACAAAATGCGTGTAACTGAACCTCTTTTGTATTTGAAAGCGTTGTTAGGCGTCTAGGAATTCTAATTTTTTCGAGTGAAGGTAATGATTGGTATACTTTTAACCAAGAATTGATAATATAAGTTGGTAAACTAGTATCCCATTCACTTTTAAGCAGTCAAATTTTGAATAATATGGTAGTAGGCCACAGCCATCCTAACGGATCGTAGACTTTAGATGCTGTACAGTATCTTGCGTTTGGCCCAGTTTACTTTGTCTGTCTCTCGATGCACTGTGAATGAAAATGTATCCGTTATTGAATTCCAAATAATTCCTAATGTTTTAATTGATGTATCGTTTTCAATCAATTTTAGAATAGTTTCGATCTGCTCTTGGGAAAACGTATTCAGGAATTCGGGTGAGTTTGACTTCCATTTCCGCAAGTTGAATCCACTTTTGCCTAATATTTCGCACATTTGATTCTTTAATTATATTGCTTCCACAATGCTGTCACTTCCAGTGAGCAAATCATCAATGTAGAACTGAGTTTTGATGATTTTGGTTACCTGAGGATACATATATTGAAAAGGTTCAGTGGATTTGTGGAGCGATTTTACAGCTAAATATGGTGCACTTGCAGTTCCATATGTGACGGTATTTAGCTTATAGATCTTGGGTTGTTCGTTGGAATGTTCACGCCACAGGATTAGTTGATAATTCCCATCGTCTGAGTGTACATAGATTTGACGATACATTTTTTCTGGGTCAGCAACAATGGCAATTGCAGGACGTCGAAATTGTAATAGAATGGTTGTTAAATCCGTTTGAATATTTGGACCAACTAGGAGGATGTCATTTAATGAGTAATTTGAGCTAGTCTTACATGAGTCGTCAAATACGACTCTTAGTTTAGTAGTGCTGCAACTTTCCTTCATGACTGCATGGTGTGGTAATATAAATAGAAAGTATTTTTCATCATCACTCTCAGGAATTTTAGATGGTGATAAATAGGTCATGTGGCCCAATTCAATGTACTCTTTCATGAATGTCTTATACAATTCAAAGAATTCTGGCATCTTTACAAATTTTCTTTCCTTTGCCAAGAGTCTTTGATATGCTGCTTGAAATGAACTACCCAATTTCGATCTGGATGCCTTGAATTGCAACCTGACAATAAATCGACCATCAGAATTTCTTGTGGTTGTTTTTTTGTAGTACTGGGCACAAGCGTTGATTGAGCTGTGATGTGTTTCAGGTTTGACTACTTCCTCGATCTCCCAAAATTTTTTAAGTAAGTTATGAATATCTTCGTTTACTGGTGGTAATTCTGGTTCGGTGGTGACGTGGAAGTTGGAGTTGCCTGTTGATTGTGGATCCCATGCTCCTGCAATTAACCAGCCCAATTTTGATGATTGAAGTGTCGGCTGTCTGCTGATTGACCATTTCTTTGGTTTCAATACCTTAAAGAATATGTCTGCAACCAGTAACAGATCTATTTCACTACGATTAAAAAATTGTGGATCAGCTAGATCTAAACCCGCTATGAATTGCGTATTAACACTGATTGGTTCAGTAGGTAGAGTATTTGTTATATTCGGAATATGAGCTGTGACGTTTAACGTATAGTGTTTGTCTATACGGGAATGTAATGTCATATCGATTTGCTCTGTTTTGTTGTTCCAGCTGAAATTGATACTAAAGGTTTAGGCGTTTGGCACATGATTCGGTAACGAATGATGATTGTGAACCGGAATCTAATAAGGCTCGAACTAGCTGGAGATCTCCGGTACGTGTTTTGGCGTAGACGACGGCAGTAGGTAGTACCGTAGTTGGCGATGCAGAAAATGAATGAAGAACTTTAGTATGGCTAGAATTGGTAGTTTGTGCTGGTTTATTATTTATTAATTATTTATTTATTATTAATTATTTTTTATTTACAGCAATTTCGTATTGTATTGAACTATACATCCTATTTTGAGCTATAAGCTCATACGTAATAAAATGTAAAGTTCAAATTTAAAATATTCAAAAGAGATGGATCTCAAAATTTTCATATACACACATTTCCTGCTTTGATGTCATTGATACTAGCAACACGAGCTCACTTTTTGATCCATTCCAATTCTGATTGTGGTTGTACATTTTCAATGACCACCAATTTTGTTGTAGTAATTGAATGGTTAAACACGTTTCAATTGGGGTTGGTAAATATATTGTGAATGCTGAAGTACGATCATAATAAATTTATTAATTTATTTGGAATTTTTTGGTGTTGAAAAAATTACTGGACTTGACATGAAAGTCCTGGTTTATGTGTTAACGAAACGGGTGGTTTTAATGTACTGCTATCTAATTGCGATTGGTAATTTTTTGTATGGAGTAGTGTATGATGTCGCCCATTGCAGATGAGGCACGATGACTTTGTGAAACATTTTGCACTGATATGGTTTCTCTTTAAACAATTTTGGCATAAACGTTTGTAACAAGAGGGAGGTAACTCTTTCTTGTTAACAGAAATTTTTCTTACTCAGAGGCTTCGGGGCGGTCATCTTTGGCCGGCTAAGGCTCAGGGTAATGGCGTGGGGTTTCCCAAAGCGTAAGTAAGACGTGCTAGACCGCAGGAGAAGGAAAGGGCAGCATGAAAAAGAAGGAAGGGGAAAGGCTCTACCGAAATATACTTACCTAACTTACCCCGGTCTCATCCTTAAATAAAAGCTTTCAGCCGCTCATGCTGAAATGCAACAAAAATCCACCGAAACGAAACCGAAAGAAAGAACCTTAAGAGATAAAATTATTAAACGAAAAACTTGATATTTAGCTGTACTTTATTATTGAGCATTCTCAAACAACAAAAAAAAAATGTGAGTCTTCAATGAAAATACGAATGTATAGCAAAAATTTACAATAAACTAAAAACTATAAATCTATATAAAAATTTCACCACCACCAAAAGAAAATAATCAAAGAAAACCTATCTTAAATAATAGTTTGCTTCTAGAAAGCCTTATTCTAAAATTTTATAAACTTAAGAAAAAAAAAAAATAAACAAAAACTTGCGTGGTCGCGACCGTTATCCTCCTTGTCGAATGAGGTACCGTTGGCAAGGCTTATGATATTAAGGCCTGCATTATTAGATATTAGATATTAGATATTAGATATTAGATATTAGATATTAGATATTAGATATTAGATATTAGATATTAGATATTAGATATTAGATATTAGATATTAGATATTAGATATTAGATATTAGATATTAGATATTAGATATTAGATATTAGATATTAGATATTAGATATTAGATATTAGATATTAGATATTAGATATTAGATATTAGATATTAGATATTAGATATTAGATATTAGATATTAGATATTAGATATTAGATATTAGATATTAGATATTAGATATTAGATATTAGATATTAGATATTAGATATTAGATATTAGATATTAGATATAAGATATAAGATAGCACGCACTTATTCATACATTTTGTATAACATGTGGTCACTTTAAAATTAAGTTCATACAAATTTTATTATTTTTCATTCATGGAATGTCTATTTTTTCCCAAAAATGAGGTGACCAAACACACGTTTTAAACTTATAGTTATATTTTCCATTCAATTTTTTTATTATTTCACTTTATGCATGCCTGTTACATGCAATATTTTTTTTTTTTATTTTGATTTTCAATATGTCCACAGGTTTTATTTATTATATTATATGGTAAATTATTAATTTATATATTAATTTATAGCCACGTCCATTGAATTTATAGCCACTTGTTAAATTTTTATAATTATATTATTAATTAAGCAAGCACAATACAATTTTCTTTTTCTTTAATTTATACTATAATATTAAACTATTATATCATAGTTGATTCTTCACATTTTTATTCTTGTCTTGCAAAGCGACATCCCATTTTTCAGTTTTTTTTTTCCCCGGTCTTTTATCTTCGATTTTTCAGACCCAACTCCCAAAAAAAAATCTCTGTCCATCGAATGTTTGCTAATTTCCCCCCCTCCCAAATACCATCCAATTTCGCCAAAAAAAAGTATTCAACGGAATGACCGATTTCTTTCCCCTACCTCGATTTTTCCCGCGCTTTAATTTACGGTGCGTGTTACTAATGACGTCATAGTTACTATTTTTAATATTCGCCAGGGATGCCAAACATTTCCGTCTTGGAACGATCGAAAAGCAGCGACTAATCGTTACACGTTTCTCGTACACTAAAGTTGCTCGACCCTCCACAGCCATATTTTTAAAGACTGGACAGCGGAACAATTGGTGATTTTTTGAACAGGCTACACATTCTAGTGTATTATTTCATTTCGTAGAAACAAATGACGTGAGAGCAACCTTTGATGAACCCCTTTTGTTGGTTGTGTTGCAAATTTCTAGAGCATCACATCTTTTGTTTAAAAACTGTAGCATGCTTTCAAAAGTAGGAAGGTCCTGGCCCACTGACTCAATTGCCCACATATGCTTTGTTTCTGTATCAACCTTATTTAACAGAATATGATTAAGCCAGAGGTCACGTGACTCTGTATTGGATCCTAATGCACTCAAACCACGAACTATTTCGTCTGATGTTTCCGTTATACGACGTAGATCCCTTCCAGTCGACTGCATACATGGCTTTTGGTCAAAGAAGCTTTGGATCAGTGATGAAATGATTGGTGTTAATTTGTTATATCTATTACACAATTTCTCCCACGCTTCTGCATAATTATTTTCTGTGATCGTAAAATGCCTGATAAGAGAAGCGGCGTCCCCTGTAAGGAGTCCTTTTAGCATTTGGAGCTTGTGAACACCACTGATTCGTTGATTTTTGTGTACTGTATTTAAAAATAAATCGTGGAAAGATGACCAATGTTTTTAATCACCGGAGAACTTTTCGATATCAATTTTTGGAAGTCGAACGTTTTGTGCAGTGTTAACGCCTTCAAAAAACGTTTTTTGTTGGTCAATGAACTGTTCCAACGTAGTATTGAGTTCATGAGTAGAAGTGCTTTCACTATTGTCTTGACTGCACGCTTCCTTAAGAACTACTCGCGTCTTATAAAATAGTTCATCAACTGCCTCCGTTATTGGTTTATATTGTAAATCGTCAAACAATTCTAGCTCGAGGTTATTAAAGATTTGATATTTGCTCTCCAGACCTTCGAGTCTACCTTTGATATCTTCGATGGATGTGGCTTCGGTTATATTTTCTGAAAACCGCGATATTTGAATCATTTGATTATACGCACGATCGCGTAACCGTATTTATCTATCAGACATTATGATATGATTTTGAATTCACTTTGATGATTCTAATTATTTAATACTTTCACACAATTGATTTCAATGTTTGTTATCACGCACTTTTACTTTAATTGATTTCGTTTTCGGTTAACAATTGTAGTTCTGTTATCACTTAATGTTTGGTCACAGTCACAGCAAAAATGTTCGATTGTAGTTTTTAGTTTATATAAAGAGAAATTTTACTATCTGATTGATTTGTGGGAAATATGCCCGGGTTTCGGCACCAAAAATATGTAGATGAAAATTAATTAAACTTCAAAGAATTTAAATGAAGTACAAAATTGTTGAAAATTGTTTATAATTTGTATTATTAATTATTAGTACAATAATGGAAAGTTCCTTAGTTGTTTTCTTGTTGATCGCCAAAGTTATTTGAGATTGGTATTTGTGAATGGTATTGTTTTACTTCCTAACACTTCTTATATATAAAATTCTTTTCATTATGCCAAACTTCTCGATCATCATATTAAGCAATGGACAAAGGAAGGAGAAAACCGAGGGTTTGGTATTTGCTTTACTATAATCGATTTTATATTGACACTTGTATCGTTAGCCAATTAAAACTCAAAATATACTTTTTATCATTATAAAATTGTATTTATGTTATACATACTAGTAGAATAGTTTTAAAAATATCACTAACAATATAGTTTTACTACCAATACAATGATAGCAATTACAATCAATCCAATTTTAATCAATGGAACGTAATAGTTCAAAATTAATATATCTTTTTCCAATGCCTGTATTTGAATACTCTGCTTTGATATCATCTCTAAAATTTCGTTTGAATTTTGTTCAACTTTAGGATCGTGCGAAGTAGGTTGATTAATTATCGATTCGAATAGATTATGATCGGAACACTTTATACCATCAATATTTCGGGTGATTTCTCGATTCGTATCCTTCATAACAATAATATTAAGTTCTTTAAGCCGATTTAGTATAAGCATTAGTTCTCGACACAACCATTCTTTGTCAGCAATATTTATCAAATTTAGACGCGGTAATATGTGCATAATCTCGTCCAACGTTTGATTGGGCGATTGATTTCCTTGTATGTACAGTTTTCGTAAATTTTTCGATCTTGAAAACGAATTTACATCAAACCAACTTAATTTATTGTGTGAAATGTCAAGAACTTCCAAGTCGTATAGAGTGACAAATATTCGAAAGTCGTCGCGTTTAAAATTAGTCGAACGTAATTTCAAAATTTTTAATTTCGGTAACGACTCGAACACATCGCTCTGATTGGCGAAACTATTGATTGGGTTTTCGGACAAATCAAGAACGGTTAAATTTTTAAAACTTTTAATTATCGTTAAGTTCGCCAGTGTATTATTTCGTAGTGATAATTCTTGTAAATTACTATCACTAATATCTTGGAAATTTGTTTGAATTATTTCGTTACTATCGGCATGCAACAATCGAACGTTTTGATTTATTTCCAGTGTTCGAAGATTATTGCCATTCAACGAAATGCGTTCAATATTGTCTAAGAGCGCGAATGAGATTTCCACAATATGATTTGAAGTTAGATTTAAAGTTTTTATATATTTTACAGTTTTTAAAACAGTTTCATTTAATGAAGTCAGTTTATTATTATTTAATTTAAGCTCAGTTAAATTTAAATTCTTAAAAACATCACAACACTCGATCGATTCAATCACATTCCAGCTTAAATCAAGTTTGTTGATCGATGTATCGATAAATAATATGTTTGGTAAGATTTTTATTTTATTGCGAGATAAATTAAGATTCGACAATTGTGTTTGATGACTAAACGCATTTGGATGAATTTGGTCAATGTTGTTATAGGAAAGATCAATAAGAATTAAATTGTCTGCACCATAAAATTCTGAATGGGTTAACGCGGGAATATTATTGTGCGACAAATTGAAATGCTTCAAATTAAATAGCCCCAGAAAATCATGTCGACCTATTTTTGATATATTGCAATTACTTATATCGATTGTTTCCAAATTTGGTAGTTTACGAAATATACTTTTTGGAATATCAAACATCTGTGAGTTAGTAAATTTTAACTGGGTTGCAGTGCTTGATACACTTTTACATTCTGGAGTGTTATTGCCGCCGAACTTATAATTGTTGATTGTACATGTATTGTATGGATTGAATTGGCTTTCGCTGCACGTGTATGTTTGACACCAAAGGATTTTCGGCAATAAAATCAAACAGAATAGTGATGCTGGTAATGCGCTGTTAGGAAGAATAAAACAAATGTAAATAATTTAATTTTAATTAATTTTAAGATTTAATTTTTTATATATAATTGTGACTAGATCATCAATTCGGTAAAATTATTTGATTGATTTTTTTAGTTCACTAAATAAAGCGTAACTTGGTTGTACAAGACTTGTGCCTATTTAATATATATTATGTGCTGGCTTCACAGATACTGAGATTTGGCTCATGCAGGTTCTTTTAAACTTTTAAAATTTTGAAATTAGAATTATTAAGATAAGATAAATTCAAAATTGTTAGTGTTAAGTTTTTAAGTTGCGATGAATAATGGAAAGGTATCGTTTTTTCTTGACTGAGATAAAAACATACGGATTCATAAACTATCCTCGTATAGATAATAATAATTATAATTATGTCAAGCGGAACGGTTTAAAAACGAATAGAATGGATTGAATACCTTTTGGTTGGGCTCTTAAAGGTAATTGTTGTATAAAGGTGAAGTGTTATGAAATAAAACAACGCTTAATGTTATCTATGCGTTCGAGAAGAGGAAGTGAGAAAGATCGAATTCGAGAAAGTAAGTTGAACACCAATAATTTGGAGCCATAGTAAACGTATTTAGTGCTATTGAAATAGGGCATATCCTGGATTCAGAATACGCCAATTTTAAAAAAATATTGAACGAAATTTAACTGAAATGATAAAAATGCATTTGATGTAATCAATGAAACTTTTATGAATGTATTTGTTTGGGTGTTGACCAAAATATCAAATGTATACTAGTATGCCAGTATGTGTTCAAACACCGGAATCACAAAGCAAACATTACAAGCTTAAGCTATAACTAACCCAAAAAGGTAACTATTTCTTAGAATTTATCGAATTTATACTACTTATAGTATTGATAAACTTTGATATACATATATAATCTTAGTATACATATATAATTACCACATTATATATGTATACTAAGATTATATATGTATATCAAAGTTTATCAATACACATAAACACAATCATAAATACACAATTTTCAGTTGTAAATAAGACTAAATTGAATTTGTATATGGTTTGAGGTACACAATTAAAATAGTCTATGGTTTAAAGGCGGTATAACGTTCGTATCATTTCTTAACTGATACCTTACGAAATATTAATACGTGTATTAGTGCACATTGTAGGTGATCAAGCCAACGAATAAGTTTACAATCATTTTTTATGTTATTCAAAACATGTCAATGTTTATAGTGAACAACGAGACTCGGATTCAAGATCGAATTTAAGCTACAACCGCCTACATATTAACAATTGCAATCTACAAGATGATCAAAAAAGCAACAAATATGAGGTAATGAACTTTCAACAAAACTCAAATATTTAATTTAAAACATTTTGCATTTAAAACTTCAAATAGAGTTCAGATAAATTGTCACATTTTGTTAACTGATTTTTCGAGCATAACTTTCGAAAACCACTTTTATGTACTCACAAAGTTTGATTTCCCTGTATCAAAGTTGTGTTTTATCACAAATATATTAAAGAATCCATAAACTAGTAACCTAATGAAAAGTACAATTAATTCGGAAAACAATGTGTCTCACTTTGATCACAAACTATTATTTAAATAAAAAAAGTTTTACCGAATACTTATTTTAAATTATGATCTAATCAACAACTACACATTGTTAAAATGGAAATAAAATAAAAACTTAGACATACACAATCATTTTACATGTCAACCGATCAACCGTCAAATAATTAATGTAATGATAATACTTTTAAGCATATGTTAAGAAATGATGAAAAATAGTATGACGTAAGGGAAATGAGTGTATATTTTATGACGTATTTTTCAAAATTAGTTCATATAGTTTGTTCGTCCACGTTTTGACAAATTTTAGGCCAAATTAAAATACATAAATTTCAAATTTTTTTAACTTGTTCATTTGGTCGCTTTTATTTATTTTGCAGAGAATTTTTAAGTTCGTATTCATAGCTGTGTAGTTGTGTTAGTGTATTGATATTGAGACGCAATTAATTCCACTTTAAGGAATATTTTCAATAAAATCAAAAATATTATAATATTATTTTTATTTTATAAATCATATATATTTGTTGAATAGCTTATAGATAATAAAAATTTAAACATTGTAACGAGTTGGTGGTCATGAAGCGGAGATTGTAATAAATTTTAAAAGGGGTAATGATATTTGCATCTTTAATTATCTAGCTTGGCCAAGCTGCTCATCGAGGCGGAGTTCAGATTAAAAAAAAAACAGGTATATTTTCAAATTTAAAATTAATAGATATATTTATTACAAGTAAATATAAATTCATATTTATCATAAAACCAAAATCAAGAATAAATAAAATCAACTTAATCTATATAAATTTTATTATAGAGAATTTGTTTATATAGTATTGTGTATTTTATGATAATTCTATTTTTAAAGAATTATTTAATGAATCACAAAAATTTAAACACTATAACAACTATACCTAACAATAATAGTTGTTGCTGTTTAAGATGTTCTTTTTATACTGATGGTGATGATGATAATGTTTGTCATTCCTTAACTACCACTAAACGAGCGCGTACCATGGGTAGGAGCTTGTCCTGTCCCACTGTGATCTATTTTATTTTGATTATTCGCAGTTAATTATGTGATACCATTCGTTTTCACTGATGAAACTCTTCTCTCCATATGCTGATTGTTCTGCTTTAGTATTATTTTATCTTATATTTTCAGAAATTAATCTTTATTTGATCAGCAAGAAGATCACAAATCTTTTTAATGTGTTAAATAACATTTTTATTATTTTATAATCATTAGAGACAATAGAAATCAATAATGAGTTTTTCGTTTTTAATTTTTTGAATTGCCGATCAACATATTATTTAAAAAATAACAAAAAACCATAATAACATGGAAATTAGATATTTTAATCGGCATATTTTACTCCGTACTTATGACCAATAAATGTCTCTCGTTACCGAAATATTTTTTTTACACTATTCAGAGCTTTGACGGGGTTGACCAAAGATGATTAGCGCTTGCTCGACCACTACGGAATAAAAAAATACTAAACAAAGGAAACAAAAGGCAGGATGGGATAAAAACAGGCTTTACTTACTATACAGCAGGCTACGTTGCGTTTCTAATTCATACCATTATGAGGTTTTAGTGAAATAAAAACATAATTACAAAAAAAAAGCATAAAAAAACAATAACAAAATGAAGAGATTTATCTGAGATGCATTTGAAAAAATAACCGAATGAATAAAAATAAAATATGTATGAAAATTATATAAATTCAATTAATTAGCATTGCAACTTAACAGAAAAAATGCCGAAATACAAAAATAAAATCAATATACAATATTATTAGTCTAAAATGACATCATTTTACCTTATTAAGAACAAAAACTATATAAACTAGGTCCGCCCTCTAAAGTTTTTTTTTCAACTAGTGCTTATTTCGTGAATGGTAACACTTAGCTCATGTTTGATTTGACAGATAATTAGTTTTATCCTTTCGCTGAACGAATATGGTTGTGTATACGCTTGAACAACGCTGGGAAATATTGCGACATTACTTTGAAAATCGTGGTAATGTTGCAGAATGTGTGCGAAAATTGCGTACGGATTTTGGAAGAAGAGAAGCACCGTCAGCTCCGTATGTTCGTTATCTTGTGAAAAAGTGAAAGAAACTGGCATCCTCATCGATAAACCAAAGCGTGAAAGGCCAAAAACAGCGCGTACACCCGAGAATATTGATACTGTGGCAGAAAGTGTGCGTGATGCGCCATCAACATCAATTCACCGTCGTTCTCAACAATTGAACATTTCGGAGACATCATTGAGACGAATTTTGCATAAAGACTTTGGTATGACGCCATACAAAGTCCAATTGGTTCAGGAATTGAGGCCAACTGACCACCCAATGCGTTTTCGCTTCGCTGAGTGGGCCTGCGATCGACTTACAGAAGATGCCGATTTTGCCAAGAAAATCATCTTTTCGGATGAAGCTCATTTTGATCTTGGCGGGTATGTAAACAAGCAAAATTTTCGCATTTGGGGCACGGAAAACCCGCACGCATACATTGAAAAGCCGGTACACCCAAAACGAGTCACTGTTTGGTGCGGATTTTGGTCCAGAGGCATAGTTGGGCCATTTTTCTTCGAAAATGAGCAAGGAGTGGCCGTTACAGTCAATGGCGATCGTTATCGGGCCATGTTGAACGAATTTTTGTTCACAAAAATTGAAGAGGAGGATATTGGCAACATTTGGTTTCAACAGGACGGCGCTACGTGCCACACAGCTGAAGCTACACTCGATGTTTTGCGCCCCGTTTTTGAAGATCGCATTATCAGCCGCAGAGCTGATGTCGTTTGGCCACCTCGGAGCTGCGATTTGACACCGTTGGACTATTATTTGTGGGGTGCCCTCAAAAATAAGTGGTACGCCGCCAAGCCAGAGACAATTGACGCTTTAAAGGACAATATTCGTGAAGCCTTTGGTGAAATACAGCTGCACACAATCGATAATGTGCTTAAAAATTGGAACGATCGTGTAGGCTACTGCATGGCCAGCCGAGGCAGCCATTTGAATGAAATTATTTTCCATTATTAACCGGAAGGATTGTACTTTTGAAATAAAAAACGAAATTTGAGAAAATATTTAGTAGTTTCTTTTTATAGCATTTTCAAAAAAAAAGTAGTTTGGCGGACCCTTTACTTGAAAATAAATTGATCTGATACATTAATACTTAATAGTAAAATAAAACATTATGTGTAATGAGGACGCGACCCATGTGGTTACTATTGGTTTGCTTGATACCGTACTTTACGAAATCGTAACAGTATATATATATATATATATATATATATATATATATATATATATATATATATATATATATATATATATATATATATATATAAATATATATATATATATATATATATATATATATACAGTAATTTACGCTGGCATGGAACTATGCAATGTACAGATGGTTCTACGTAAATCGGACCTATAGCCGTACGTCCTCAATTTGAATATAATGGCGAAAGGTAAGATTGAGAAAATGTTCTTGTAATTAACGGTGGTTTTCACTGGCTGTATATGGAATGGTGCCGAGTCTTGTTGAACCGTCCAATAGGCACTATCGAATTGTTTACGTACACAAGGTAACAAAGCACATAGTTTTAAATCTTTTCACGGTAAATTTCTTGATTAACCGATACACCCTCTTTAATGAAAACGAGAGGTTTTGTCCTGTGGCAGTGAACTCGGCCCAAACTATCACAAATGTAGTTCGTTGCTTTCCCAAAGAAATTTTAAATTTCCCACCAACATGTAAGTGTTATGAAGCATTTGCACTCGCTAGGCAAAATTCATGTAATTGTCGAGTGGATTCTTTGAGATGGTTTAGTTCTACCTAGTATGCGTTGTTAAATAATAGTATGCAATGTTGATTTTGGACGTTGTGCTTGATGCTTATTATCCTTTTACGCAGATTATATGAAGTGTGTGAAGTAAGAAGTTTGAATTAGTGTACGAGTATCTTGTTGTTTTTTTCTGTTGCGGTCCTTGCACACCTCTTTAGGTTTCGACACATAGGTCCGATTTACGTAAAACCATCTGTACATTGCATAGTTTCATGCCAGCATATAGTACTAACATAGAAATGGTTTGGCCATGAGTTCTGCACTCCAACAGGAGGTCAAACATGTGTTGATTCACACTACTGATCGTTATCAGATGGTGAACAACTGGTCGGGATTCAGCCTCGGTACCTCCCGCTTTAACTGCCGCAGTTTTAACCATTGTACTATTTATTATAGGGCGGTGTGTGAAAATATACCGGAAAATTTTGATAACTCAACATTTTAAATATATTTGTAATGTTATATAATTGTTTATTGACTTAAATTTTATTAAAATAAATTAAATTTTTATTTTTAATTAAACAAAATAGCTAGTCTTTGTTACAAAACGAAACACCGCCTTTTTTAAATTCACTATTTACAGGATTAAGCTTTAATGCGCAAGAACTGATAATTCAGTTATCGTTTTAAATATGATGGAACGGTTATTTGTTTCGATAAAAATAGAAATTCATAATCGTAACTAAGAAGCACGTACGCAAAGTGAAACATACAGTCTTTACCATATAAGTCTTAACGTGAGAATTGCAGGGTTCTATTTTATCTACATATTTAATCGTAACCAAGTTAAACATTCATTTATAAAGTGTTGTCATATCCAAATCTAACAGTTACAAATCGTACATGCTTATAACAAATCAAGGCGAAGTCAGTGCAGATATAAATTAAAAATTTAATAAAATGACGTTAATTTAAATTAAAAGTATGAGCGATAACAAAAAATAGATAAGCTAATCTTTGGAGTTGTGTTGTGGGGTTTCAGTTTTCTATTTAATCATTTATTTTATTAACTTAAGATGTTGATCAAAATAAAATGACCAGAGTTTAGTCATACTTCGTTTTATTAAATTGGAAAGATAAGACGTTTTTATTACTCAATGCATACTTATGATATTGACTCGCTCAACGTGTAGTGTTATCTGTTTCCTTATGTGACAATCACTCATAAAAACGAAATCGACTATCAACACCGCTCGCCTCGTTTAAAAGATAACATAGTCTCCGAAATAAACTCGATCATAAAAATATTTCAATGCCTAGGGTTGGCCTCGGTCATCAGTTTCTACTTTTACTACTCATTGACACCTATGAAGTTTATCGCATTGATACAGTCATATTCGTTACAATATCTCACCGAGTACGGTGAGTTTACGCATTTTTTTTTACTAAGACACTAACACACTCAATTTTTATGATTACTGCTTTTTTTTGATATTTGCGACGAGTCTTTCGTTTTGTCTCGTTTCGTTACCCCATCCAATAATTCGCTCTTTATATAATTTTAAATATCTAATTAAATAAACGTTATATACTTCCCTTTCCTTTAGACAATTTTTCATATTTTGTTTTATGTATGTATCATGGCATACCAGTAGAAGAGATTTTACAGATTTTTTAACTTTAACGCGATCACCGCCAATGTGCAATCGTTGTATAAATTGGAAATTATATATGTACATTCAATGTAATTTGAGAAGTGGTATTGGTTTAAATGTTAAAAACGTCAATATACACATTACAGTATACATTTTAATGCCTACTCATATTATGTAAATAACACGTTTTTCGTTCAGTTCATAAAAATTCTTTTTCCTATGTTTGAAAGAGAATTTTTTGTTTATTTAAGGTCTCCTATGTATATAATACATGAGGCTGATTTATTTTATATTTTGTGCAGGTGTAATATACCTATATATCGGTAAATACAGTAAAACTTTCCACATTGCTGGTTCTAGCTATTCAATGGTTTAACACATAATGCTTTAATTTTTGTATTTTATACGAAATTTAAATTGGGATATCTGTAAGACTATTGTAGTTTTTGAGGTGGTGCAACGTGTATTAATGGTAGAAGGGGTTGAAGATTGTTTTAATACGATCACTACCATTAAACGATCATTATATTGACGATAATAATTATAAAAATGGTCATTAGAAATTGATTGATGACATTTTAATTGGCTACTATGTTTAATTTCGATTTAGCATATTAATGTTCATATATCAGAAAATCGTGTTTTAACGAATCACTTTTATTTCTTTTGATTTTATTTTGTCAAAAAATTCCAATATATGGCATATGTGCTTTTGTATATACTATTGGTATATACTCTTCATCATCTTTGTCTTATTATTTCTTTGTATAATATTTTCTTGAAATAATTTCATTTATTTACTTAAAGGTATAACCGCCCAGGTGGCGCAGTGTCCCGATTCGGAGCAAGATGCAAATGGGTTTTTCATCTTCGATCGTTTGGGTGGTGCGATCGGTGGTGTAAAATGAACATATATCTGGATCCCCTGTCGTGTTTAGAATCCATGGACCGACCCATCTTCCATGTCAGTACTATAGGCTGACATGGAGCTATGCAATGTGCAGATGGTTCTACGATAACTCGGACCTATAGCCGTATAAAGAGTGGTATCACAACGAACAAATCGCCGGTCTAAGTGTGCTAAAGCAGCTACAACAACCTAACCTAACCTACTTAAAGGTGTAAATGGATAGGATTTCTTGAGTGACATGCTTAACATTGTATGGGTATTACTTGGTTGGTGTTCTTGACCTGAAGGTTTGTTTACTTTAGTAAGCTACTACTTTGCAGAATAGATAATCCTCTTACATACTTTTAAACTTTCTGAAACTTTTGGAGCTCTGCTGAGTGTTCTCCAAGGTTGTGGTAACTTAGCTAAGATTACCGTGGTTGGTTGGCTTGTGCTTCTTCTGTCATATCATCTCATATCAGATGAGGTTAATGGAGAAGATAATGAATCATAAAGTTAGAAAAAATGATATTGAATATAAATAATAGCTGATAATGTTGTTTGTAGCTCAGATGTATACCTCAGAAGAGAATTTATTTGAGAGGATTATAAAGATAATTTATTTTGTACTTTGTTTAAATTTATTTAAGATTTTTTGAAACATAATAGAGAACTAAAAAGATAGCTGCTGGATGGTAGTTACGATCAAACGATTTTCTTGCTTACAGAATAGTACAATTACTATATAATTAATAAATCAATAAATATCTTGAATCGTTTGAATCGGCCTCCATAGTGGCAGCTTTTCAGATAAGGATCCTAACAGTGTAATTATATGATCTACTCATATATAACTATAATGGTATGAATGGAACTGAATTTATAATATCCCAATATAAACAGACAAGAGTGAATGACACATAGATAGCTAATAATGACAACAATATAACGATTCATTTATTATTTCACACAAGTACATAATTGTGCTTAAATAGATCATCATAATATATAACGCTATAGGGTCATTAAGACATAACAACCCTCGCGTAACATAGTGGTAGGATGGAAATAGGGACAACAATAACTAACAGCAGATGACCCCAATATTAGTCAAATGCTTCAGTTATGACTGTCGTAGACATTTTCATATATATGATGAACCTAGAACAGTCGTATCCTATCCAACTAACAATATATTTTTATTTACAGATAAGGCAAATGTGATCAAAATTGACCTTTACACGCTTACGGAAGATAGAGTTCAAGAACTTGTCTTTAATAGCTATGATAGCTCTGACGATTTAGATGATGATGGTGTTGAGTTTCCTACAGATCTTCCCATCCTTACAGAGAGAAATTGGCAAAATCTCCATAACATGCAGATAATAGAAAATGAAAACGAAGATGTTGTTGAAAGTAGTTCTAGTACATCAACAACTTTCGATTCTGATAGTTCTGCCCAACTAGCTTTATTACATACTGACCCCTGAAGTTCATTTCCATAAAAATATCGTAATGTGATAATTGATCCTAAATCCATGGCCTTGCAAAAAATATTATGAAAAAAGGAAAATTTGGTTTATAATAAAGAAAAAATCAGGTTAAGAGGGGATTGTGCTATTCCTGCAAATTTACAAGAAATGCAAACTCTATTTGAAGTATGGTCGCTCTTATTTCTGGAATTCTTGGAAAAAACTTTTGAAAGAAACAATTAAATATTAAGGACACAATGAGTCCTTTTAGTTTAATGTACCTGATTTACGCAAAATGATTGGAATACTCTTTTATATGACATATCACAATCTGCCAAATGTTAGAGACTATTGGTCTGATAATAATCAGCGTTGCGTTAATATTATAAAACAACAAATGAGCCGAAACCGGTTTGAAATACTGCGGCAATATAAACAATTTAATGATAAAAGTGACGCACCTACTCGTGAAGACCCGAATCACGATCATCTTTTCCTACTCACATCCGTAATAGACGAGTTGAATAGTACGTTTGGAAGTATTCCGAAATTGAATAGACTATGCATTGATGAACAAATGTGCTTCAGAGTTAAACGGTAAACGGCTAGAAGTTGTCACTTCGCTAAGTTCCGATTTGAGTGGGAAGTTAAAAATCAGGTCAAATTTAACGAGAAAAACAAATATGCACATTCTCGCGTCAAAGAAGTCACAACGAATACCCTTTTGTGGTAAAAGGCGTACATTCTCGTGGGTTGAGACTCAATTCGTTTGCTTGGTGTTCAGATTAGCAACAATTTAAAATGGAATGAACACATAATAGCCCTGGCCAAATCAGGTTCACGTAAACTGGGGCTTCTCGATAGATGCAGACGATCGCATGAAGTTCTCCAGATATATTAAACCTTTATTAGACCGTGTATAGAATATGGCTGTCAGGTTTGGGGTGGAGCATATGGCACTGCTATCCAATTGCTGGCTTAAGTTCAGCGCCATGCCAGGTTTCGAATAATACGAAAACCCAGACTTACGAAAGATTAAGACAGCCTACAGCACCGCAGATAAATAAATGCACCACAGATTAATAAATAGTAAATAATGCAGAATTAAAGGAGAAAATACCAACATTCGTTACGCCAGGACGGGTAACACGAGGAACGGTTAATGTACATATGTGTACGGTGAAGCTGCCAAAACTTGGCCGATGCTCAGTTTCAGTTGGAGTATAAAATGCACAAGTTTAAGGCAGCTAGGAAAAGACGATTCGTCAGAGACCATTACGCATCGAAAAAAGTTGAGGTTTTGTTGTATTTGTTAACGTGCCCATTGATTTTAAAATTCTCCAAACACTGGTGAGGGACAATCCGGAATCGTGAACTTTTTCTCTTGTACTAACATGAGGATTATCAGCCACTGCTGCCAATACAGCAATTTCATTATTTTCACCAGTGACTGTTGCTATACGGGTCCTCTTTTTCGATTGAACATTTCCATAAGTAATAAATTATTTGATAGTACAGCCAAATGAAACACGTGAACGATTCCTATCCGGAAAACTTTGAGCGTAAATAGCAACAGCATTTTCAAGATTTCTGCCAGCTTTTCCATAAACCAAAACCATTTCTACTTTCTTTGCCACAGTTAAATGCTCCATTCTAAAGTATTATATCGATTATTTTGCAATTACGAAAAACATGAAAATAAGAAATAACACAAACGTTAAATGTGATTTAGAAAACTGAATAAATTGTTTTGATGACGAATTTTATTTCAAACAATCGATTTCTAACAATTTATTCTGCAATACAATCGAATGCGTGTGTTCTACGAAGAAGAAATTGAAAAAATTTAATTTCGTCGATTACAACGCAGATGGCGTGCGTCATGAACCGAACAAAATATTTTATATAAATCATACGTACTTTAGTCGTAGAATCCGTGTCTACAATAAAAAAAATGGCTTCCTATCTTAGTTTAAAAGTTACGCCCGCCCCACATACAAAGGGGGGAAGAAGGATTTTTTTGCACTTATGTATTCCCCCCGCGGTATGATTAAATTTTGACTGTGGAAATTTTTTCCGTAGAGTGGCTATTTTTCGAGATATTTGATCGTCTCAGTTTAAAAGAAACGCCCGGTATATATAAATATATATATATATATATATATATATATATATATATATATATATATATATATATATATATATATATATATATATATATATATATATATATATATATATCGAGTGAAACCATGACATGAATCCAATTGATTTATGGGATGAACTTAAATAGAGGGCCTGACACAAAAATCCAGTGTCTAACATCATTGATCTAATGAATAAGTTGAATTAGGAGTGAAGTTTAACCATTGATATTTATGATATATGGATTAAAGTGGCATCCATAATTTTGCTAAATAGTATATGTTTATTATTAAGATTTCGTTGACGAATCATTTTTTTTAACACATAATCATGTTTTCACCATGCAGACTCCTCAAGCGATAATGATATTCCATTTCAGCTTGAGAATTTGTTACGAGATGAGGAAAGAGATAACAAAATACAACGAATGAATTAAAACCAGTTGTATAGACAGAAATACAGTGGCGCATGGAAATATCTAGAAATATATAATACTATTTCGAAATTTATGTACCATTACTATTATTGTTGTAAGTAGAATCGAAATATCGAGAATTCATCAGATTAGTTTAAATACCGTATCGAATAGGTCATATTTCAACCAGCGAAGTGTAAAAATGGTCAAGCTTTAGTGAATACTTATAGAATAACAGCCCCACCAGAAGGCCACTGCAAGTTTTGAATAAACGACAGAATGCAAGTATGGGAGACTGAAAACCATAATTGGTGATAAGACTGTGAAACTTAATGAAAGTAGTGCAGTAAGATCTCGATAAAACTGAGTTTGGTGCAGATTTAGAGCCAATCGACTGGATATCGGTAACACCAAATCCACCAACGGATCAAATGTAATCAATGTTACAAGCACAACAATTGGCCAACATCCTTGATAAGCAACAGCAACCACAAGAAGAGCAGCGTGAGAACAACGTGAAGAACTGTTACACATCCAAGAAAAGCAGTTTGATTTCATCACATTTACTAGAACCTCTACATCATTCGGCATCAAAACTTTTGAGTGGACATGATTATAATGTGCCACGAATTACAATAGTAGTCAATTTGAAGGTATGCAATTTGCATAATTTCGTAAAATATATAATAAACTATTGAGTGATTCTTAATATCTATACGTTAAGAACCGACAATGTGTGTTAAATATATTGAGACCAATTTTAAATTACGCATATTTTTTTATGTAATATAATGCAACTAGCAAGCTGAACAATCATTAAACCTTAATCACGCAAATATGTTTTTTTATAAATATAAACATGTTTGTATATAATGAAGTTGGATTCTTTTCCACTATTTACAAAATACAAATACCTCTCCCTATACATATATGCTTTATGCATAATGTAGCTTTATTTCATTTGTTTAAAGATGGCTTAACATACCAACTGTCGTTTGGTTTAATGAATACAATATTATGAATTTATTAGCATTAACTTCCTGAATTCACTGTTACTAAACATAATTTAATGTGTGCAACTAATGCTATCTTTCGTTTAGGCCTTAAATCTGACACTTCTCTCGAATGCTAGCATATATTTTTCATGTACTTATCCTGTATCACGAATCAACTCATACATCTACCATAAATACATTAAAAATTGACAATGAATTCGATTAAGATACTCTATTATCTGTATAAATTACAGTTCCATTAAGATAGAAAACGAATTATTTTGTATCTTAATCCGAGAATTTAGTCTGTAAATCATACGTGAAATTGATTTTGCCTAGGTTGGGCGGTGCGATCGGTCGTGCGAATGAACTCATCTGAGACCCAGTTGAGGTTAGAAGTAATATAGTGGAATGTCACAATGGAGCAATATAGCCTGAGTGATGGATAACAAAATAAAAACTAAAAAAAATAAAACGTGAAATTCGTTTATTATAGAACTGTTCTGTACTTTATAAATATAAAAAATCTATGCTATAACCAATTTAATTTAAATGCAGTTAAATTTTAACAAACATTGAACTTTAACTTGCAGTAAATTACTTATTTTTTCGAAATCAACATGATACTATATGTATCTAATCTACAAAGCCACCACCTTGATATTTTGATATTTTCTCTATCACCTGTTTACTATTAATGATTTGTCGACAGTTTTTAATCGAACAAAAGAGAGTTTATTTTGATTAAACGTTTAAGCTCTCCAAACCCCATTATCCCCATTATATTCGCAAAAATATAAAATATAAATTGTTTTTAGTTAATGGCACTCAATTTTATTTGTTCTAGTTGTATTTAGTCTTTTATTTATATAATTTACTATCATTATAGTCTCTTGATATTATAATTATATTTATAAATTTTTTAGTGCTGCCATATTCAACTATAAGCGTTTTTCGGGAAAACATTCGGATTAACTTCACAGAGATCTCTCAGGCGTTCGGGTATTTACCTTGCTTATAAGAAAGGAGAGGAATTTTAGTTAATATTGGAGCCAAGTCACTTGCAAACTCCTTCAATATTCGAACAGGAATTCCGTCAGGTCCGGTGGCCTTATTTATGTCCATTGCCTTCAGGTTTCTGAAGACAATTTCCTCCGAGATGTTGACAGGATCCACTTTGGAACCACAATACGTAATTGATGGAGGCGTAACTCCATCTGGGACAGTTAAGGTCGAGTTCGAAGTGAAGACGTTTGCCAGTAAGTCGACCTGCAAATATGGATCCACCACCAAAGCACCGTATGCACATTTCAATGCTGAAATAGATGTTTTAGAAATATTGGCAACCGGTGCGACCATCTGGTAAAAGTTGCGATTGGAGATTTTCAACTAGGAAGCCTTAGCGGCTTTCTTGTTGTCAGCTCTTCTCGCTTCCTTAGCACAGATTTTTTTACAGATGTTACGTGTGACCTTATATACTACAAACGAAATTTCGTTGCGCTTATATTTCTTGTGAGCAGATTTATTTTGTCTGGCTGCTTTGGCGGCTTCTTTTGAAAAGATTTTAAAATTAGGATTGGGATTGGAAAAGGATGATGCGATATATTTATTTATTCCATGTAGAACGGTTTCGGTGAAATTGGAAATGGCGTCGTCTATTTGATTGTTATAAAAACAATGGCTCTCCCACGGGAAATGTTGAAAAAATGTCCGTAACCCATCATTGTCAGCCTCGTTAAAATTCCATAGACGCCTTGGCTGCTGTCTAAATTCTGGTGGTGTTGCGACAGATATTTCTACTGTTATCAGGTTGCGGTCAGAATTTCCAATTCCAGCCTCGACACGCGCTTCCATGGCATGCGGAATTGTTGTAAGACAGAGATCCAGAATATGAGTACTTAAAGAATTTTGACATTCAAATGTGGAATCACTAACAATCTGCGTAAGGTCATGCGAAACAGCAAGCCACTCCGTCTGACGCCCAGCACAGTTCGTATTTTGGTGATTCAACCATTCTTTATGGTGGTAATTAAAGTCACCAACCATAATTAATTCGCGGTAGGGATGTTTATTGCGAATGTCATCACATTTGTCTGACAAAACCTTGAAGGAATTATGGTTTCTGAATCTGGTTGATTGGAGGATCTATATAAACTAATTAAAAAAAGGATTTTATTAGGAAGGGATATTTTAAGTACAATAGTTTGAGCGGTCTTTGAGAAATGTTCGTACTTCTGATGTCGAGCGTACGGTATGTGGTCTTTAATGAATATGCACACTCCACGTTGCAACTCGAATGCTTGTTCGAACTGGTAGCGCTTGAAGTAGAATTTATTCTCGTAGATGAGATACTTTGGTTTCCGTTAGCGTGCACTAATATGTCGGGTCTGCGTGATTTGAGATGTTGATGTGCGCAATTTTTATTTGTCATTGGTCCACGGACATTGGCAAAATGGATGGTAAGGCTATCAATTGTATCTTTACGAAGATTTTGCCTCACCCCGCGACCCGAAGAGGCATTTTTCGGGGATTTTTTATTTTTCATACTCATGGTAAAAAAAAACATTTTTGTGCGCAAAAATGCGAGAAAACCGTCCCAACAAAAAATAAAAATGGAAATAATTAAAGCAAAACTACAAAATTAAAATAAATTAACGCGGGCGAAATAATAAATTGAACGAAAATAACGAATAAAATATAAAAATTTTAAAGAAAAAAAATAAAATAAAATAAAAAGTTTTACGGATGAGCGTGAAGCCCAACAATCCAACGATTTTAGTCGCCTCTTACGACAAGCAGTGGGTGCTGTGGTGGAATTCTATGCATCCCTTCCAACCCCAGGGGAAATATATATATATATATATATATATATATATATATATATATATATATATATATATATATATATATATATATATATATATATTTATAAATAATCTTTAACTCACATGCCTTAAACGGCCCTTACCGGGTCTCAACTGAGACCTTAAAAATAATATATTGATTTCGTAATAAGACATATTTCAAAATATAAAATGTATAAATTATTTTTTATTCGCCATTTTTCTTAATTACCGCTGCAAGCCTGTTGCTCATGAAGTGAATCAAATTTTGAATTACTTCATTGCTAATATCATCCACGCAATTTGGATTTAGTGCTTCAGTTGCTGGATGGTTTCTGGATTACTTTGACGAACTTTATGCTTCATAATAGCCCAAGAATTTTCAATTGAGTTCAGGGATTCCACGAAAATTGTTAAAAATACAATTAAAACAACAACAATTCATACAAAACCAATACAACCAAACATAAATAATACAAATCCATTTCATTCAATAACAATATTCAAAAAAACAAATTTGAGAAAACCAACTCATCTATTCATAATTCATAAAAACACAATTCACCGAAAAACATCTCTTTTTAATTTTGGTTGAGTGACGTATTTCTTTTCGTGACGTTTTCTGTTTTGGTTATTTTATATGTTTATGTTGTATTTTATATTCAGGTGTTTTGTTTTTGTATTAGCTGAGAGTTAGATCAAAATGAAGAAAGGAGTTAGAATATTTATTTTTAATGATCCTTTGCGTTTGATAAATTACGTCAGTATAAAATAACTAGAAATATATATATATATATATATATATATATATATATATATATATATATATATATATATATATATATATTTATATATATGTAAATATATATTTATATATATATATATATATATATATATATATATATATATATATATATATATGCATACATATACATATATATTTATAAATAAATATGTAAATATATATATTTATTATATATACATATATATATTTATAAATATATATATATATATATATATATATATATATATATATATATATATATATATATATATATATATATATATATTTATAAATATATATATATTTATATACATATATATATTTATAAATATATATATATATATATATATATATATATATATATATATATATATATATATATATATATATATATATAGTTATTTTTAAAATGACGTAATTTATCAAACGCAAAGGATCATTAAAAATAAATATTCTAACTCCTTTCTTCATTTTGATCTAACTCTCAACTAATACAAAAACAAAACACCTGAATATAAAATACAACAACATAAACATATAAAATAACCAAAACAGAAAACGTCACGAAAAGAAATACGTCACTCAACCAAAATTAATTCGGTGAATTGTGTTTTTATGAATTATGAATAGATGAGTTGGTTTTCACAAATTTGTTTTTTTGAATATTGTTTTTGAATGAAATAGCCTTTTAACAATTGGTTTAGATGTGTTGTATGAGTTATATCAGAGATTTTATTATATTAGAGATGTACAAAGCCTATGTAAATTTTTCTACTATGGCATTGTTGTTGTAAAATTATTGTAACCCTGGTAATGTATTAGTGTAAATTTTTATACTGCGAATAGTATACAAAAGAAACACACATACATATGTTAATTTCTATTTACCCTTTCCACCGTTTCCACGTAATATTTCGTTGCATCAAAAAAATATATTTTTAGTTGAACGAGAACAGTCATATGAGTCGTTTCGTATGCGTATAGATGAGTTATGCAAACAGTGCAATAACATTCGTTTGATTTCAGCACAAAATAATATATTTTATTTAAATTTTAGTTTCAAATAGCAAAAATATTTATAAATAAGAATAACAATTTATGTTATCAATTTTCTTAAACACATACATATGATTTAGCTAACATATACATAACCATTTTAAAAATCCAGTACGTCCTGACAGATAATAACATGAGTCAAAAAATCATATACTGGCACAGATGCATATATAAGGTTGATGATATATTATTATTATTCAATAGTTCAATAAGACAACTTCATAGTCAACAACAATAAACACGGACACATCAAATTTCTTTTAGAGGCAGAAGCCGATTAATTTCCTATTGACTAAACAATTACAAATACAAATAAAAACATACATCTAGAGTACACCGAAAATCAATCCAAACAGAGCACACCATACACATATTCCTCCCAACTTCCCAGCACGAATGGCTGCGTTTAACTTCTTAAATAACAGATAATACAATGCCAATGAACAATCAAGATAAACACGGAAGAATTGAATACAATTAAACACATGAATATGCAAAATGGCTTCTAGAAAGACATGTAGAAAGAATCTTTGACGGTAGAAGCTTTGACATCAGATTCATGGAACACATACAAGTGATTGGAAAAATTAAAATTCACTCAAAATCCGCACATTAAACTACGAGAAAACTCAGGTGTTATATAGAATATGAAAAAAGCCGCTAATAAACAGATTAGAATAATTGCAGATCTACAAAGAACGGCATACCGTAAGGCGGTTCTCTCTTTAAAGATCGCTGTATCATTCGTGTCGGATCAGCACGCAGAACGTGACCGAGCCAGCGTACTCGCTGTCCTTTGATTTCATGCACGATATCAGGAATTTGCATTAAATTCCTAATCTCGTGATTGAATAGAACGTGATCGGTTTGTGCCATCAACGTCGCGTTTTGGGCCATATATCACACGCATGATTTTTCTCTCGAATGTTAGAAGCCATCTTTCGTACTCATCCGTCAAGGTCCAACTCTCACATCCATACATGACAACGGGTCTGATCAACACTCTGTACAGTTTCAGCTTATCCGTATTTGCAAGATATTTTGATTTAAGCAGTGGACGTAGAGGATACAAAGCCCGATTGCCAGCGGCAAGCCGATTCTTGATATCCTTTCCCACACTATTATCGTGAGTAATGAGAGATCCAAGATACTTGAATCTCATTGCTCCTTCAAACGTATGATTTCCACTACTGAAATCAAATGCGTCTTGGTCTCGAAAACCAGAGATCAGATATTTGGTTTTGGACTCGTGGATTTTGAGAACAACGGAAGCTGAAAACTGTTCCAGTGGATCAAGTATCTCTTTCACTCCGTTGCCATTTAATCCAATCACACAGATATCATCTGCATATTCAGGAAGTTAATTGGATTGTTGGAATAAGCATTGTCCTGAGGTGTTTCACTTTTACGAAGGATGTATTCCAACATGAGATTAAAAAGTATCGGGGACAGCGCATCTCCTTGTCGAACACCAGAAGTAATTGAAATGTCTCGATAGCCTGTTCTCAACTTTGACACAGCATTGTGACTGCGTTACTGCCATTTGACACAGATGTACATATTTTTTCGGTATTCCTAAATATTCAAGCGCATACCATAGTCTCTCTCGGTTGATCGAGTCATAGGCTTGCTTGAAATCTAGGAATACCTGATATAGATCGCGAGATGTTTCATAGTACTTGGAAAGAATCATCCGTTACGAAAAAACTTGATTAGTGACTGACCGATTTGGACGGAATACTTCTTGGTAGTCACCGACAATTTCCTCCGCCAGAGGAGTAATTCTTCCCAAGATAATGTATGACAGTGACTTGTATGCTGTGCAAAGGGCAGCTATACCGCAATAACTCTCGCACTTTACGCTATCACCCTTCTTGAAAATTGGGCATAACGCGGCCACTTTCCATTCGTCAGGCATAACTTCCTTTCGCCATACCAATCGAACAAGGTCGAAAAGACAGTTCCACAAAGTTAGCCCTCCGAATATCAAGAGCTCTGAATTAATGCAATCAACTCCTGGTGAACGATTTCTCTTTAATCTCTGCATGGCCATTGTGAATTCCTCATAGGATGGATCCTCAATGAACATCTCTGCGGTCTGTATTTGAGGGTATTCAAATACGGCTTGTGAAGTTGTGATACATGCGGAACATAAGATCTATGGTTATATATAATATGAAATGTGTTTTTGAGAATTTTCGGGTTACCGAGTTCAGGCTATAAAGTGGTCATTTTATTGTGTAGATGGAATTATAAACCAAGTACTTTTTCACCTTCAAATAGAATTAAAATGTTATGTAACAAAGTTGATTATTATTTTGTACCTGAAAGTTATTCAGAAGTTTTAAATAAAGAAGAAAAGTGCATAGTCATTTGTTTTGATCTGTGGGCTGGCGCGTTGTCTTGTTGAAAGATGTAGCTAGCTCTCAGTTTCACTAAATAGCTCCAAAACTGATGCTTTCCAACGCCTTTCCAGAATGTTCAGGTACACATTACCGGTTATCCCTGCTTCGACAAGGGCCAAGTGACCAACACCAGCATTCTGCTTGGAACGAATAACCAGAAATTTATCTTGCACTGTATAAAAAAAAACTTAAAATTGATTTCAATAATGTATTTTAAAGGATAAATATAAAGTTATGTAAAATGGAAAATTGAATATAAACTAAATTACAAAAAGGGAAAAATTTGGTAAGATCGCGATGTGTCTTCAAATCGATGGAAAATTGGAATGGACGAGAAGTGGTCAAAATACAATCATCGAAAAACGCCACCATTTGACAATCACCCAACAATCAATTACAGTGGCTTTTCGAACTCAAATTCACTTCGTTCATAATTAGTGTAATTCAATTAATCAATTAAACATTTGTATGGTTCAAGTAAATTAAGAAAATTGTTAGGTTTTTTTAATCTTATTTTAATTTTTCGATGGTTTAATCCCAGCTGTTGTTTCTAATTTTAGGCTTCTCGAACATGCACTATTGTGGTTTTTCGCGATCTGCCAGAATCTTTGGACCGCTCTGTGTTCCCCGTTGTCATATATTTTTTTATAAGATCGGCAATTGATGATTTTCCACGTCCTATCCTATCACCAATTTCGCGCACGGACAGTTCTTCCTTTCTTAATGCGATAACAACACTGTTTTCTTGGTCGTTTAGTTTAGACATTTTAAGTACTTTTTTCTCTTTTTTATACTAAAAGCTCTTTCTCCATAATCATAACTTTAAGAACTTATACTTTCAGAATTCGAGTGAATTACCAAATGCAATCTTAGAATTAGAATCTAAAAATGGTAAAAACACTAGGCAATATTTAACGTTTTTAAAGGAATTCGAACCATATATATATATATATATATATATATATATATATATATATATATATATATATATATATATATATATATATATATATATATATATATATATATATATATATATATATATATATATATATATTTATTTATTTAGAAATCAAAGATTTTCATGAATCAAGTAAAAATTGTCAGCCAAAATCATTCAATACTAACCACCTTCTATACTAGATTTTTCAAAGAACCAGTTTGTTTTGAAAAGTTAAGACCAAGCCTGATAGGAAAATTATCATTCCAGGTGTGATAACCTTTTTCTTTTATTGAAAGAAAATTCATGAAAATCTTTGATTTCTAAGTAAATTGTCACTCAAAATCTTCTTTATTTTATTTTGTTGTCCAACAAAATTTTATTTCCAGGATCTGTGTAATATTATTTCCTGGATATGTTGTTATTAGTCACATGTAAAGTGTATATTTACGATGTAAAATGGGCCATAACGCGCATTTTATAAATATTCATTAAATTCTAACATTTTATTTTTAAATTCATATTGCTTGAACGTAATCAATATTATATTTCTCCTAAATGAAGATTTTTTCTTGGTTTTCCATTCTAACTACTACAGTCTCAATATACAAGTTGTTGTTGTTGGGTTAGGGAAGTTAGGACAAACATCCAATACGTACTATGCCTGATATTTGCAAAATTGTTTTATCTAATGTAATTAAAAGTTTCCAATATTGGACACAAGTATGTATACTGTAAAAAAAAGTACTGGCATTACGTAAATAATATTTCGAAAAATTTATAATATAATGTTCAAAATGATCACGATTAACTGTTACACATTTCAAACAACTCTTCATGAACGAATTACGATCTCCTACGAAAACTGTCTCGTTTGATTTTTTACAAGCTTCAAATAGGAGTGAGCAATCAAGGTTTCTTTAGTTAGTTTTATAAGGCCCCAAAGAAAAAAATCGAATGGATTTAGATCTGGTGATCGTGCCCGCCAATGAATTGATCATCTGTGTCCAATCCAATGACTTGGAAATCAAATTAATTAAATGTAATTAACGTTTCTAGCAAAATGTGGTGCATCACTATCATGCATAAACCACATAGATCGCAGATTTATCAACTGAACTTTTTCCAAGAGTTCTTCGAATAGGTTTTGTTCGAAATTTAAATATTTTGGACCATCAAATCTGTCTGGAGGTATTATCGGTCCTATAGTAATTCATCTCCAAATACACCAAACCAAATGCAGCTTCATCAGTGGAAATAATATTTTTGGAAACCAAGTCTTTAGTTTGTTCCTCAATTACCCATTCACAAAATTTGTTTTTGTTATCTTCTCACTATTCAAAATATCTCGATATTATGGTGTAATGTTGCTGTACACCATAATATCGAGCACATCACTTCAATTATTTAAAAAAACAGCTCTTCTCCCGCACATTCCGACCTGCATAAACAAACGTGTAAAAGATGGCGATTAGGGTCTCGATCTCGATATATCCGGTGAACAAATGTCCGAGCTCCATTAGCTTCGTATAAAATACACACCATATCAGCATATTCATTGCAGTTAAAACTGTTAAAATTCATATTTAGGATTAATTTTGTTTGCAAAATACGTCATAAAATATTATACTCTAAAACCAAAACACTATACCCTGGAAAAAGTATATAAAGGGATGGAAATTCAATTTATTTTTTAGTTCATAATAACTACTGAAGATAGTAACTTGATTGCCAGAATATATTTAATATAAAAAAATAAATAATTCCACTATAAGGAATATTTTTGAATTAAAATATCAAATATTTTATTTGATTAAATTCATGTTTAATGACTTTTATATTATTTTATATTTAGAAGGTGAAAAAGTACTTGGTTGGTAATTCCATCTACACAATAAAATGACCCCCTTATATCCCAGATATGAACCTAATTGAAAAAGTTTGGGCTATTATGAAGCATTAAGTCCGTCAAAGTAATCTAGAAACCATCCAGCAACTGAAGCACCAAATTCAAATTGCGTGGGATAATATTGTGCCGTGATACAAAATTTGATACACTTCATGAGCAACAGGTGTGCAGCGGTAATTAAGAAAAATGGCGGTCATACCAAATATTAAATTTATAGTTTATTGGATAATTTATACATTTAATATTTTGAAATATATACCTTATTACGAAATTATTATTAAATTATTAATATATTATTTTTAAATTTTTTAAAATTTAAAAATAATATATTAATAATTTAATAATAATTTCGTTTCAAAAAATATGACAATTTTTCTCTATTTGCGCAAATTCGCACAAATTATTTTACTGGGATCATAAAATTTAAAACCAAATAACATTTTGAGTAGACAATGAGTTAAATAATAAGAAAAAAAATACTACTTGGTGTTAAAACAATTGCGTTTCAGCAAAAAATTGGTTTAATTAAAAAATTTTAGCTGTCCGGAATTTTTTTGCACAGTACTGCATATACATATATATATATATATATATATATATATATATATATATATATATATATATATATATATATATATATATATATATATATATATACATACATATATTTATATATATATATATATACAATATATATATATATATATATATATATATATATATATATATATATATATATATATATATATATATATATATATATATATATATATATATATATATTTATCAGGGTGGCTGATACCAAGTGTTACCAAATGAAAACGCTGTAATGTTTTTAATTTTGATTATTTTGTATTGAAATTTCGTGGAATATGTTGAAAACATATTACATTTTATGAAAAACATGTTTCTGCTCGATATAACCTCCTTTGGCTCTGATTATTTGATTCAGTCTTCCATAGAAAGCATTGCATGCTGACCGTACGTGGTCTTGTGGAATTGTATTCCATTCTCGAACAAGAGCTGACTTCAATGCATCAATCACTTTCGTATTTTTTAGTGGATACCTTACTCTCCAAAATGGACCATATGGAGAAATCCATGGGATTCAAGTCTGGTGAATATGGTGGCCATTCTTTCGATGAAATCAGCGGCGGAACGCAATTTTGTAAAAATTACTGTGTCGCTCGAGCTTTGTATGACGTTGCCGAGTCCTGTTGGAATGTCCAACGGTTCGTACCAAAGTGCTTACGTGCCCAAGGTAGCAAAGCATCGTTTAGGATCTTTTGGCGGTACATCTCTTGGTTTACCTTGACTCCATGTGCGATGAAAACCAGAGGAGTGCGTCCATCAAACCATAACATAAGCTGGTGATTGCTTGCGCATGGCAACTCTTGTGTCCAAATTATCGTTGGACCTGTGCTCCAACCAAACACGATCATTTTGTTTATTCACATACTGTTGAATGGTGAAAATTTTCTCATCAGAAAAGACAATTTTGGGAATCTCATCACGTTTGACCAAGGCCTTCAATGCTCGTGTTCTTTCAAGCCTTACTTTATATATATATATATATATATATATATATATATATATATATATATATATATATATATATATATATACATATATATATATATATATATATATATATATATATATATATATATATATATATATATATATATATATATATATATATATATATTTGTATATATATATATATATATATATATATATATATATATATATATATATATATATATATATATATATATATATATAGATATATATATATATATATATATGTTTAATATAAAGAAACTTTAAATATCATGATATTGCAACGAATATCCCTTTATGCCTATATAGTATACAGTAAACGCCGTTATACTAAGGGGTCGAGTGTGATCAGAGTAATAAATAAAAAAAAATATATGGCTTAGAGGCCGTAAACAGCCCTTACCGCGTCTCAACTGAGACCTTATGAACCATTTTAACGATTGGTGCACATTGTAGGTGGGGGCTGACCAACGAATATTTTTACACACAAACGCGTTTTTATGTCATCCGGTTGCATGTTAATTTTTGGTCAACGGCGGGAATCGAACTTGAGTTCGCGGTGTGATGAGAAACTCTCTTAACCATTAAGCTACATCCGGCGACTGTGATCAGAGTACGCATGTTGTATTACAGTTTTATAGAGCTATCGATATTATTTCTTCGACTTCTAGTAGCGGTAATGACAGTCGATTTTAGTTTGAGAAGTAATTACGAAATGAGGAAAAATATAACAAAATACAACGAGTGAATTGAAACCAGTTTTATTGACAGTACTACAGTGACGCATAGAAAAATCTAGAAAACTACTACTACCGTGCTAAATCGCCGTATCGAATAGGTCGTAGTTTAACCAGCGAAGTGTAAAATTGGTCTAGAAATGAAGACTACAATTATAGCCCGAGCAGAAGTCGTTGCAAATCTTTAATAAACGACCGAATGCAAGTATGGGAGACGGAAAACCTGAATTGGTGATACGGTTTTGAAATTTAATGGAAGTGCCGGAAGATCCCGCTAAAGTTGAGTTTGATGCAGATTTAAAACCAATCGATAAAATGCAATCAATGTTGCAAGAACGGTTTGTTCAACAAGATCAGGTGGCACAGCAACAACGACACCGAGAACAACACAAAGAAGTGTGTATAACTTGATCAAAGTCAAGGATACTTGATTTATCATCACATTAACTAGAATCTCTGCATCATTGGGCATCAAAACTTTTAAAAGCACATTATTATAACGTGTCACGATTTATATAGGAGGTCAGTTTCAAAGTGTGCTATTTGCAGGAAATAAAATAAAATAAACTGAAGGGTCATTCTTAATGTAAATATAACCCTCAATATGTGGTAAATATAGTGAGACCTATTTTAAGTTACGCATATATTTTATGTAAATATATAATGCAACTAGCAAGCTGTATAATGGTGAAAACTTAAACGCAAACACCTCTTTATAAACATAAACATATTGTGTGCTAATTACGAAACAGTAAAGTACGATTCTCTTCAGTAATTTTTATTATTTGAACTATTCACAAAATATAAATATATAAATATGCTCAAGTTAATCTTGCTTTGTGACTCATTTGTTTAAAAATGGCTTAACATACCAACTGTCGGTTGATTAAATGTATACAAGATTTTGGAATTATTATAGCATTAGCTTCCTGATCTCACTAAACATAATTCAATAAATGCAGTTAATGCTACATTTTGGGAAATAAATCATACCCATTTCAACCTTACAGAAAAGTGTCAACTTATCCGTCACGGTTCAACCCATACATCTATACACATAAAAAATTGACAATCGGTTCGATATGTATGTGAAATTACATTCTTTATACGTAACAAGATGTAAATATCCGTACTTGTGTGAATTCATTACAGTATGCAGTGGAATATACCCCATTCCTTGTAATTTTACACTATTCAGTTGTAAAGAAAGAACATTAAGCTTAGTTCTACATATTTTTATGAAAAATAATTTTGGTGCATCTTTTTGCAGTAAATTAAAAATTTGCATATTAATCGTAAATCTAAGCAAAAATTGACACAAAATTACAAATATTTTAATATTAATTTTACGACTATCAATTTCTATTTTTTAGAATGTATATATACTCTTAAACATAAATAGGCTTAAACATTAAAAACAGATTATTCAACCAAGCCCAATGGAATTTAATTTTAATTCTACATTTTGACATACAGCAAATTATCTAATTTGTTCGACAATACATGTGTAATCTTCTTAAGCACCGTCTTAATAAATTTCAATTCCTCTATCAGCTGTTTATTATCAATGATTTGTCATCAATTTTAAATGGAATATAAGGAAATAATTTCTTTAAACTTGAAAGCTCTCTAAACCGCCCAGATGTCGTAATGGTTAAGGCTGCGGCAGTAGGAGCGGGAGGTACCGGGTTGGAATCCCCATAGGGGCAAGATGCAAAAAGGTATATTTCAGGATCGTTTGGACGGTGCGATCGGTGGTGTGAATAAACAGATCTGAATCTCCTGAAACGGTCAATGACGTCATCAGATCGAAACCGGCCTAGCGAGAAACGAATATTACAGACCACATACAAGATGCCATACATTTCAAGACAAACGTCTTCATCGGCTGGTTGATTCAGCGCCCTAGCTGTCAATCAATGCCACTCTGTGGAGTTCAAAGTTTAACTCCCACCATTCATCATTAGCTGTCACGATTACAGCACCCTGCATCACATATCACACTTCAACATTTGGTGACTCAGACGACCCTGTTTAGGGCATAGTACGTCAATAACCTTCTGATACGACCTCCCAACATTTCCAAGTGCAACAATTTAGCACACAACACCTCCTGCCAAAAAAAAAAATCCGGATTCTAAAATTACTGCAGCCTGCACCCAATACATTAACAATCGCAGTCGAAGGGGGAAATCACTTTCGGGGGGGGGGGTAATGTGGCGTTCACAAATACGACGAATAGTCACGCCACAATAGTGAAGTATAAACAAAAATAATCGAAAAAAAGATTTCGAGTCAAATTCTGTAAATTCGCTAGAACTGTTGCAACATAGCCTCACAGTATATATAGAAACGAAATGCAACATACATCAAGTCCGGTCGCATATGCCTGATGAGATGGATTTGATCTTTTCGATCTGACAACAAGTCAATGACGTCATCAGATCGAAACCGGCCTAGCGAGAAACGAATATTACAGACCTCATACAAGATGCCATACATTTCAAGACAAACGTCTTCATCGGCTGGTTGATTCAGCGCCCTAGCTGTCAATCAATGCCACTCTGTGGAGTTCAAAGTTTAACTCCCACCATTCATCATTAGCTGTCACGATTACAGCACCCTGCATCACATATCACATTTCAACATCTTCACTTGAATATAAACATAAATCAAAATCGTCACTCCAAAGGCCGGTATAAACGTATACAAGTAAATTGCGCAATATACATCATTATTGCACAATATATTGTACTATTTCTTCTGTTTGAAATAACAAAATTTATTAAAAAACTTCGAAAACTTTGAATAAAAATTGAGTGTATTGCACAATATGAGTATAGAACAAAAAATTACAGTAATTCAGAACCCAAGTATTCTCTCGCATGATTCAATGACCAGTTCTCCAATGCATTAATGGGATATTCTCATTGAAAATCTCAAATCTCCGAAGTTTCTTACAGTCGCCAAAAATGTAAGCGTTGTGACTCATCTTTGCACTGGCGAAATAGCCTGTCTCATTACCATATTTTGGTTTTTAATTTTTGGAGACATGTTATCCAAAACTATTGCAAATTTCTTTTCATCCTTTCTCATTATTTCTTGCGCAACATGACCATTCTAATCGTGATAAAAGCTAATAATACACAATACAACTTATCGTGTGTAGATGATACGTGTACCTTAAGAAACTTTATACTTTATACCCACCTTAAAAAACTTTATACAAAAAAAATTGTTTTTATGATTTCTCGACTTAGATAATTTATCAGTTCGGAGAAATAAAAATAAAATTTACAAAATACCTAGAAATAAATTCTAATAAAAATATCTAATAAATATAATTTTTTTTTACTTTATATACTCGTATTTATTAGTACTTTCAACGATAATTTATTACTTATGATTGGCGATACATCTAGGAATACAATATTTCAATATTTCTTATCTTTAAATTCAATATTTGCAGTCACGCCAAACTAGAAATCAGGTATAATGATCATTGGTTTTAGTCGTTTCAAAACAAACAATTTTAAACATTTTTTGTTGGTAACAAAGAGTTCGGATGAGATGCTGCAATTTGCTCAGCTTGTTTTTTACCATTATATATATATATATATATATATATATATATATATATATATATATATATATATATATATATATATATATATATATATATGTATATATATGTATTTTTTTTTTCGACGGCTTTTACAGGCCATTATTGGCCCGTACCGTGTCAACAATCTGACTCCATCGGTTTCGATCACGAGCTAGCTTTCCATATATTTGCAAGCAACCAGAAAATGCCAGATCGCTCTCTACGCCGTGGAGCCATCGTCGCCGACAGTGACCCCTCCGCCTACCGAAAGGCGGCTCTTCCTTCAAAGATCGCTGTATAATTCGGTTTGGATCAGCACGCAGAACGTGACCGAGCCAGCGTACTCGCTGTCCTTTGATTTCATGCACGATATCAGGAATTTGCATTAAATTCCTGATCTCGTGGTTGAAACGAACTCGGTATATGCCATCAACGTCGCGTTTTGGGCCATATATCACATGCATGATTCTTCTCTCGAATGTTAGAAGCCATCTTTCATACTCATCCGTCAAGGTTCGACTCTCACATCCATACATGACAACGGGTCTGATCAACACTCTGTACAGTTTCAGCTTATCCGCATTTGCAAGATATTTTGATTCCAGCAGTGGACGTAGAGGATATAAAGCCCGATTGCCATCGGCAAGCCGAACCTTGATATCCTTTCCCACACTATTATCGTGAGTAATGAGAGATCCAAGATACTTGAATCTCATCACTCTTTCAAAAGTGTGGTTACCACTACTGAAATCACTTCCGTCGTGGTCTCGAAAACCAGAGATCAGATATTTGGTTTTGGACTCATTGATTTTGAGACCAACGGAAGCTGAAAACTGTTCCAGTGGATCAAGTATCTCTTTCACTCCGTTGCCATTTGATCCAATCACACAGATATCATCTGCATTTGCAAGAAGTTGATTGGATTGTCGGAATAAGATATTGTAATGAGGTGTTTCACTTTTACGAAGGATGTATTCCAACATCAGATTAAAAAGTATCGGGGACAGCGCATCTCCTTGTCGAACACCAGTAGTGATTGCAAAAGTTCTCGATAGCCTGTGCTCAACTTTAAAGCAGCATTATTACTGCACCACTGTTATTTTACACAGATGTACGTATTTGTTTGATATTCCTAAATATTCAAACGCATACCATAGCGTCTCTCGATTGATCGAGTCATAGGCTTGCTTGAAATCTAGGAATACTTTGTGTACATCGCGAGATGTTTCGTAGTACTTGGAAAGAATCATCCGTAGCAAAACCACTTGATCAGTGACTGACCGATTTGGACGGAATACTCCTTGGTAGTCACCGACAGTTTCCTCTGCCAGAGGAGTAATTCTTCCCAAGATGTTGAATAACAGTAACTTGTATGCTGTGCAAGGAGAGCTATACCGCGGTAGTTCTCGCATTTCAAGCGATCACCCTTTTTGAATATTGGGCATAACGCGGCCACTTTCCATTCTTTCATTTCGCCATACCAATCGAATAAGGTCGAAAAGACAGTTCCACAAAGTTAGCCCTCCGAATATCAAGAGCTCTGAATTAATGCAATCAACTCCTGGTGAACGATTTTTCTTTAATCTCTGTATGGCCATTGTGAATTCCTCATATGATGGATCCTTATTAAACATCTCTGCGGTCTGTATCTGAGGGTATTTAAATACAGCTAGTGATACATGTGGAACTTTATGTAAGTCAGAAAAATGTTCACGCCATGTATCGAGTACCGCATCGACGTTAACACAAAGGTTTCCATCCTGGTCCCGAATGGCGGTTGACCAAGATCTTAACGTATAGTGCAATTCAGTGATTCATTTAAAGAAACCACGCGAATTGTACTCATTGCTGAGTTGTTGCACTCTTTAGATCTTGGCCTTCCACCATTCGCGCTTCTTCTGTCTACAAATGCGTTTAGCTGTCCTCCTAGCAAGAACTGCTTTATTTTTTCTTGCAATTGTAAACCGAGTCTGCGCTTCATTGTGGGCTATATTTCTTTGCTCAACAGCAAGACGACACCTCTCATCAAACCAATCATTTTTGGGCGTCGTTTTTCTGGAACGGGCTTGGCAGCATCGACAACCGAGGTTTTTAATACTTCCCAGACACTGTTCACATCATCAGATTGGTAATTGGATTGCATAATGCTATTGCTGACAAGATCTTGATATTTTCGTTGCGCTTCTTCAATTATCAGACCTTTACAGGAGAATCGCGTTTTATATTCTCCTGTCCTACTTGACTTGTACGAAAATTTCCATCGTGGTTTTGCAGTGACCAGATTATGGTCACTGCCTACGAATTTTGTTGACGACCGATACGATCTCACGTCTTGGACAACCCGATCATTCTTACCCTATTTCGGTCGTAGTTTCGTGTCGGGAGTACGGACCTATATTATCGCATTAGTCGGTCTGATTTCTGCCAGCTCTAGCATTAAAGTCACCAATCTGGCATCGTGCTCAGGTATAGAGCCCATCAGATTATCCAAATTATTGTAAAATGAGTCTTTATCTTGGGGTTTGCTTACATCAGTGGACGCATGTACACAAACAATTGACAGGTTGGCTAATTTCATGTGCAAGCGAAGCTTACACCTTCGATTATCGACTGCCTGAAGTCCAAGACAGCCTTTTTTACCTGTGGCCCAATGAGAAATCCAACCCCAAGATTTCCGAGGTCATCTCCACTGTGTAGCAACGTATAGCCTTGGGACACATGGTCTCCTTTTTTAGGCCATCGAGTTTCTTGGAGCGCTACGAGTTCCAGCCGATACTCCTTCATACATGTGATAAGGCCGTCCAGCGCGCCAGGTTTTCTAAGTGACTGTGCATTCCACGTGCTGATCCCCAATCTTGTTTCTGGGTACTTAAGCGGGGGTCATTGTTAGTTAGGTGGTATCCGATTTTTTTGTTTTTGTTGACATTTTAAACAGTAATTGTTTTTTACGGATGCGGGTCGTCAGCCCAGCGATCCAACCAGATTTAGTCGCCTCCTACGACAAGCTCTGGATACTGTGGTGGTATTCTATGGGTCGCATGTTTCGTTCGAAATATTTCCGAAACATGAATGCCCCACCCACAGGGCTCAATCTCTTCTAATAGTTTTGTTATTTCTTCGACGGTGTAAATATTAGTTCCGTTTTTTTATAAAAATGTGTTTGGTTATGATTAACGTTTCTTTTGTGACATCGAAAGAAGCGGGTTTTACATTATTTGGTATATTAAATTTCTCAACTTTTCTGACCAATACAGTGTTATTTTTAATTAAGTGGTCATTTCCGAGAGTTATATTATTTGTAAGCCATTTTTTATATGCTTTGCAATTTTATAAGGTTCAGCCAATGTAAAGTTAACGACTGGCCGAACTGGAATTTTATCTTTATGTGTTTTCGGCATGCCTCGTAGAATCAAAATAAACATATCCTAAGTATTAAAAATGCAATCAGTTAAAACTATATAGAACATCAATCAGATTTCATTTTCTTTTTTATGACTAATGTACTCAGAATCTTTAAGACGGATGTGATGGGAAGAATTGTCGTTATTTATTATGTATAAAGCATTCGACTTCAATGTAGCTTGAGGCTACTTCTTTCGAGATTTAAAAGTCAAATTGACCTTGCGTTGATGTCGGTAGGCCAATAGGTTGGTTTCCGTGAATGATATTCCCAACTTGTTATTTCTATTGCACTTAGGAGTTTTTTTCCTGGTTTTGTGAGTCGAGATGTTTCGTGTTATAGTCACCTTCTATAATAATCCTTCGTTTATTTATTACAAACAGCCTTCTTAAATCATTTACAAAATGACTTGTGATACGCATTAATATAGTCAGCCATTTTATTTATTTTCGTTACAGGTGTTAAGTCAATTTTAAAATGAAATAAAAACGGTGGTTTAAGTCAGCCGTGCTATTATGAAACTTAAAAGCAAAATCGAATTGGATTTTTCTAAATACACAAAAGAAAGTCCGACTGCTATTTAGTTGGCGTATTTTCTTTAAGATTGATCGTATTTTGACGATTCATTGCAGTAAGCTAAAAGTTATCGCAATTTTAAGAATTATATTTTTCGATCGGATCTGATTTTCCGTTAACGGTAAAATCCTACTCAGATTTATTTCATTATAGATCATTAGTCTAGTTTGATCGGTGGAGCCGAAATTAATGCAGAAGCTAGAAATTCATAAGTTTTTTAGAACTCATTTCTTGCTCCCACAAATATGTAGAGACAAGAAATGACGGTCACATTAAAAATACATTGACCATACTTAAAGTAAGAAAAACAAAGAAAGATAAATATTACTGTAGTGGATCAAGTATCTTCTTTCTTTTCTTTGCCACTTAATCTAGTCGGACTGAAATCATTGATCCATACATCATTATGTGCTTCACAGTTACAAAAAAAATTATTCCAACGTGAGTGTAATAAGTAGCATTAACATTATTATTGAATATTATTGAATTAATATCAAAAATTCTTAATCGTAAGTTCTAAAATATCATACATCATGAGGCTCTATGATTGTGTTGGTTGTGTAGATTATTATTTTATCATTTTTCACTACGTTGTTTTGTGTTTGATTGATTTGTAGGCGGATCTAAATAAAATTAGTTATTATGAAGAAATTTGACAAAGGATAAAATTTGTGACTATCGTAAATTATTTTGGTCAACCAACTACAACGATAAGAAGCATTCATCAGAATGCAGATAAGATAAGGGTAGACAAAAATAATTTTAAAATTAGATCGCTGATATGCGAAACAATAGAGTGTTTGCATTATTTCTGGATTATAAGGACACTAATGATCCAAAATTACTGTTGCTTACGTCTATGTTTAAGATAAAAAGCTTTCAATTTTTTTTTCAATTACTTATCTTTGTTTGTTTGTTTTTATCTCTACAATCTATTTTGGAGCTCAAGACAATCCCAACTTTTTCGCAGTTAGTTTATTTACGTCCTATCTTACGCTATTACAGCCAAATCGAGGACGTTCGGCTTTATAAGGTCCGGTTAATGGAGAACCATCTGCAGATTGCATAGCTCTGAACTCCAACAGGGGATCATGGAAGTGTTTATGCCCACCACCGATCGTTATCAGATGGTAAAACCTCCCTTTTGCATAACTCCTATCGAGATTCGAACATGACACCTTCCGCTCCAATTGTCGCAGCTTCAACTGCTGCGCCATTTGGTCGGTTTAACTTATCTCCCGCAGATACTCGTAAAATTAAAAGCACAGGTTTAATTCACAACTTAAAGAATTTAACAGATAATTATCTAGCACGCAGAACGTGACCGAGCCAGCGTACTCGCTGTCCTTTGATTTCATGCACAATATCAGGAATTTTTAATAAATTTCAGGTCTCGTGGATAAAAACAACTCGGTATGTGCCATCAACGTCGCGTTTTGGGCCATATAACATACGCATGATTCTTCTCTCGAATGTTAGAAGCCATCTCTCGTAATCATCCGTCAAGCTCCAACTCTCACATCCATACATGACAACGGGTCTGATCAACACTCTGTACAGTTTCAGCTTATCCGTATTTGCAAGGTAAATTGATTTCAGAAGTGGACGTTGATGATAGAAAGCCCGATTGCAAGCCTTGATGTTCTCTCCCAAACTATTATGAGTGAGCAATGAATGATCCAAGATACTTGAATCTCATCACTCTTTCAAAAGTGTGGTTACCACTACTGAAATCACTTGCGTCTTGGTCTCGAAAACCAGAGATCAGATATTTGGTTTTGGACTCATTGATTTTGAGACCAACGGAGGCTGAAAACTGTTTCATTGGATCAAGTATTCCTTTCACTCCGTTGCCATTTAATCCAATCACAGATATCACCTGCATATGCAAGAAGTTGATTGGATTGTTGGAATAAGATATTGTCCTGAGATGTTTCACTTTTACGAAGGATGTATTCCATCACTAAAAAAAAATCTGGGTAAAGTAAGAAAAACCGTGTATAATAATAACATAAATTTGGGTAAAAAAAGCATTTGATTGTATGTATTAACAAAACAATTTTTTTAATTAAGCAACAGTTCAAATTAAAAAACCTTCTTTTAATAATACCAATATTTTTTTTAAGTTGAAGTTGTTGATGACGTCATTAATTATCGGATAAAAAATTATTAATATTTAAAATGGTAATTTTTTATATTTAAAAAATTTATTTTAGAAATAAAAACTTTTTTTAATAATAAATACAAGGATTTATTTAAAAATGATATACGACTTTTGTTAATATAACAATATATTTGGTAATATTATTACATATTTATTAATGTTAATACAAGAAAAAGTTTGTTTAATATATATATATATATATATATATATATATATATATATATATATATATATATATATATATATATATATATATATATATATATATATATATATATATATATATATATATATATATATATATATATTTATACAGGGTGTCCCCGATTGGGATGCTGATCCGTTACGGGCTGATTCCTTGGTTCATTTCATGGCTGATTCATATATATATATATATATATATATATATATATATATATATATATATATATATATATATATATATATATATATATTTATATGTATATATATATATATATATATAGGGTGTACCCGATTGGGATGCTGATCCGTTACGGGCTGATTCCTTGGTTCATTTCATGAAAAAAATCGTATGGCAGGGGGGGTCAATTTTTGATATTCTTTGAGATACAGCGCGTTTAAAAAATTTGGTTCGGAAAAAAAGTACAAGCGGATATTAAGCTGTAACTTACAAAATTTTTATCGGACAGCAACTAACAAAGTCTCATTTGAGGACAACTAAATAGGCTATATTTAAGATCTGATTGGCTATCTCGCATCTGTATCCATTTAAGAGCTATGGCGTTCATTCTTCGTCTCATAAGTAAAAAACTATAACACGTGGGTACAAATAATGTATTGAGGGATTGTAGAGGAGATCATAGCGGATTAAAATTAAGTAAAAAAAAAATTTATTAGGGCATTTTTTTGAGAAAACTCAAATTTATGAAAAAAAAGTATCTTTTTTTTTTATTTTTTTAACTTTAAAACGCCATAGCTCTTAAATGGATACAGATGCGAGATAGCCAATGAAACCTTAAATATAGCCTATTTAGTTGTCCGTCAAATGAGACTTTGTTAGTTGCTGTCCGATAAAAATTTTGTAAGTTACAGCTTAATATCCGCTTGTACTTTTTTTCCGAACCAAATTTTTTAAACGCGCTGTATCTCAAAGAATATCAAAAATTGACCCCCCCCCCCTGCCATACGATTTTTTTCATGAAATGAACCAAGGAATCAGCCCGTAACGGATCAGCATCCCAATCGGGGACACCCTGTACATATCCATATATATATATATATATATATATATATATATATATATATATATATATATATATATATATATATATATATATATATATATATAAATATATATATATATATATATATATATATATATATATATATATATATATATATATATATATATTTATTTATATATATATATATATATATATATATATATATATATATATATATATATATATATATAAATTTATAAATGCTCTATGTGGTCGTCTCATGCATCACTAAGGTGGGCGAATGCGGACACCGACAAATACAACATGTACTGAAGTTTGTTTTTTTCGGCAACAAGCCTCAATCACTTAGCGGGTGAAATCGGGCATCTCAACACAATTACGACATAGATATAGACACATAATCCAAAAACAGAAACGAATTTCACTTGCGGCAGCATCAGCGTCAAAACCTCTATATCGATCTGACATTAAAAAAACAAATTAATTTAAATATTTTATTAAAAGTACTTTTGTAGTATTACCATTTTGCAGCCGTCAATGTCTTTAAAATTAGGCCATGCCTCTTGAATTTCTCTTTTGACCATTTGCTCCAGCCACAACAAATGTGGTGTTATTTTGTAACCTATCGTTTTTTTATAATAAAATACAAAATGCAATTAAAAAGATAAAATAAAATAAATATATCAATATATACTCACTTATATATTTATTAATGTTTTAAATAATTAAAATAAATACAAAACTTTTTAAATTTTTATTTAATTTTATTTTTATCAATGCTCATCACGTGTTTTCGTCCTTCTGGTTGTGAGCGCCATTAATGCTTTAGAAAATTTTTCAAATATTTCTTACATGTTAATAATAACAAATTCTTTTGATAATAACAAGAGTTTGTAGTATTAAAAAAATGTAATACTTATAAATATAAGTATTACATTTTTTTAATAAAAAATAGTTTTATTCAGTTATAAAAAATAGTTTATTAAAAAAACTTTTTCAATTTTTTTGGAAACTCAAATAATTTATTTAATATAAAAAAAAATCTAAACAACAAAAACAATTATTAAATACAAATAATTAACAAGATTAAATTTCGTTTTTTAATACAACCTAAAAATTTTTGAACTAAATAAAAAAAATATGTTTCAATAAACAATATTTATTAAATGTGAACAATTTTTTTTAACAAAATCTATTTGTTCAATATGAACATAGCTGTTTTCAGTGAACATGAGATTAAAAAGTATCGGGGACAGCGCATCTCCTTGCGTCGAACACCAGTTGTGATTGCAAAAGTTCTCGATAGCCTGTTCTCAACTTGAACACAGCATTTTAAAGACATTATAAATGTTATAAATAAATAAAATCCAATATTTTCACAAATTTTTATTATGGTAAATCCTTTTGTTTTTATTTATAAAAATATGTATTATAATTATAATAGTATAAATAACATATACTTATCAAACCAAAAATAAAACTCATTTAATGACTAATGTGTTTAAGAAAGATAATAGATAAGTTAGAATAAGATAACGATATACCTAAAAAAAGGATCTGAAAAATGATATAAATAGAGATGGATCAGCAAAAAGAGGGGAAGGGTTTCATCCGCGAAAAAGAATTGTGCTAATAATAAAAACCAAAGTGATCACAGTGAGACCGGAAAAACCCCTACCAATGGTACGCGCCCGTTTAGTGATAAACACCCATAATAAATATATAGTTATATACCAATACCATATATAAGTTATCATATAAGGCGGAACACATAAGGAATGTCAAACGTCATCATCATCCCCATCTTGAGCATCAGCAGATCATAACATACAATAAAAAACATAGCATTGTTAAGTATATTTAAGGTTCAGATTTAAGATTTTTGTGTATTTTTTTTATTAGAATTATAAAAAAATACCTGATATAAACACTATAATAAAAAATTCTTTATAATAGAATTAATATACATATACTAATATTATACAAGTATGTATTTAGTGGATTTTATTTATTATTGTTTGATTTAGGATGAATATGAAGTTTGTTGTTTTTGCTATTAATAAATATATGTAAATTTTAAATTTGAGATAATTAAAGTTTTTTTGTTTTGTTAATGAACGCTGAGTAAGTTAAGCCGAGAAAGCTAAGTGAAGGTACAAATATTTTCAGCCCTTGAGAAAATTTGTAACAGTTTGGTATTCTCAAATATTCAAGCGCATAGCGTGCCTCTCTCGATTGATCGAGTCATAGTCTTGCTTGAAATTTAGAAATATCTGGAAGTCTATTATGAAATGTTCGACGCCCGTATTTTTTCGACGATGTCGACCAATTATATAAAATAGCTATTATGAATTATTCGACAACGTCGAAAATAAGAATCTCACAAAAAAAATAATTACTATTATAAATATAAATGTACATTTAGTATTGAACTATATGTATAATAATATAAGTATATTATTCATATTCGTAGCCGGATGTAGCTTAATGGTTAAGAGAGTTTCTCATCACGCCGCGGTCTCGAGTTCGATTCCCGCCGTTGACCAAAAAATAACATGCAACCGGATGACATAAAAACGCGTTTGTGTGTAAAAACATTCGTTGGGCTGACCACCTACAATGTGCACCAATCGTTAAAATAGGTTCGTAAGGTCTCAGTTGAGACGCGGTAAGGGCCGTTTACGGCCTCTAAGCCATAGATTATTTATTTTATTTTTTTTTATTCATATTCGTAACCTTAATAGCTGTCGTATACTATTTGTTTTTATCTAAACAAATACGCGTCGTATCTTTTAGTTTTTTCATAATAGCATGCACGACGTCGAGAAAAAAACGCGCCTCGAATATTTCATAATAGACCCCAGTGGCCCTATTCTGGTAATTCCACGATAAAATGGGGAATAGGGAATTGGGGAAAGATTTTATATGGGATTTCTGTTCAAATATATTTTTTCCGGCCTACTGACGAAAAAAGTTCGATGTAAATATTTATAAATTGGGAATAATTTTTCCATACCACAATTGGAAGGGAAAATTATTCCCAATTAAACACTAACTTTTTACCTCAGTATGCCAGAAAACAAATATTTAAGCTCTAATTACATATAAAATTATTCCCCAATACCGTATTCCCCGGGAATTACCAGAATAGGGCCACCTGGTGTACATCGCAAAATGTTTGAAAGCTTGGAAAGAATCATCCGTAGCAAAAAAACTTGCTCCTCCTTGGCAGTCACCGACAGTTTCCTCCGTCAGAGGAGTAATCTTCCCAAGATGATGAATGACAGTAACTTGTATGCTGTGCAAAGGAGAGCTATACCGCGGTAATTCTCGCATTTCAAGCGATCACCCTTTTTGAATATTGGGCATAACGCGGCAACTTTCCATTCTTCGGACATAACTTCATTTCGCCATACCAATCGAATAAGGTCGAAAAGACAGTTCCACAAAGTTAGCCCTCCAAATATCAAGAGCTCTGAATTAATGCAATCAACTACTGAGGAATGATTTTTCTTTAATCTCTGCATGGCCATTGTGAATTCCTCATAGGATGGATCCTCAATGAACATCTCTGCGGTCTGTATTTGAGGGTATTCAAATAAAGCCAGTGATTAAGTAGGTCAGAAAAATGTTCACGCCATGTATCGAGTACCGCATCGACGTTAACACAGAGTTTTCCATCCTGGTCCCGAATGGCGGTTGACCAAGATCTTAAGGTATGGTGCAATTCGGTGATTCATTTAAAGATACCACGCGAATTGTGCTCATTGCTGAGTTGTTGTGCTCTTAAGTCCTTAGCCTTCCACCATTCGCGCTTCTTCTGTCTCCAAATGCGTTTAGCTGTCCTCCTAACAAGAACTGCTTTATTTTTGCTTGCAATTGTAAACCGAGTCTGCGCTTCATTGTGGGCTATAATTCTTTGCTCAACAGCAGGACGACACTCCTCATCAAACCAATCATTTTTGGGCGTAGTTTTTACTATACCGAGAACGTGCTGGGCAGCATCGACAACCGAGGTTTTCAATACTTCCCCGACACTGTTCACATCATCAGATTGGTAATTGGATTGTAAAATGCTATTGCTGACAAGATCTTGATATTTTCGTTGTGCATCTTCATTTATCAGACCTTTACAGGAGAATCGTGTATTTTCTGACTTGTACGAAATTTTCCATCGTAGTTTTGCAGTGACCAGATAATGGTCGCAGTTTCGTGTCACCTGTGTTATGACATAAGTCGATCTGATTTCTGCCAGTTCAAGCATTTAAGTCACCAATTACCAATCTGACGATTATCCAAATTATTGTAAAATGAGTCTTTATCTTGGGGTTGGCTATAAGTGGGCGCATGTACACAGACAATTGACAGGTTGGCTAATTTCATGTGCAAACGAAGCTTACACATTCGAAAATCGATTCGAAAAAATTCAATATATTGGTATCATAAAATTTTCTGATAAAAATTTTTTTGTAATGAAAACGTAAGCATATAGTTAATTTACAAAAATCGCAACTATCATTATGATTTGCCAGACATTTCATTAGTTAGTTACTTACAGCGACAATGCAATGTACATCAATTTTAGATAAAAAACTAAAAATGATTTTGTTGATTGACAAAATTTTTATGTATTTCAGTTTTGCTTTTTATATTGTTTCCCCCTAACATTCTCTTATTTGTGTTGATTAGTTTTTACACAGTTTTTTATACATATTATACAAAATTACTTCATTTTATTTTAGCGTATTATATTTTTATGAATTGATAATTTTAGGTTTTCTGTTTTCTACGTTTTAATGGAATTTTCCGAATGATCCGCAAATAATTAAATGTAATTTACCTTTAAATATAAATTTCTTTTGTTTTATTTAATGTAAAATATGTAGTTTTTCCAATATAAGATTAAATTAAACTATTAATCAAACAAATAAAAACAATTTTCCTTTTTGGGACGATTTGCTAGATAATGTTGTTTTTGTTGTAGATAAGTTTGTTTTGTTTATGACTTAACTAACACGATTGAAATAAAAATGGCTTATCTGCAATTGAAATAAAAATGATTGAAATAATAATGGCTTATCTTTAGTCATTCTTGTTTCTAAATTAATCAGGTCTGGGTTTTTAAAAAAATTAATTTTCTTAATTATAACGATAGAGATTAGTGATAGCTATCGAATGCCATCATTTACTCAATTCGGCCAAAAATGCAGATAAGACGGTTATGTTTATTACGGCAGTTGTGTAAACAATATGTAATACATATTGTTAACACAACTGCCGTATATATATATATATATATATATATATATATATATATATATATATATATATATATATATATATATATATATATATATATATATATATATATATATATATATATATATATATATATATATATATATAAATATATATATATATATATATATATATATTTATATATATATATATATATATATATATATATATATATATAAATTATATATATATATATATATATATATATATATATATATATATATATATATATATATATATATATATATATATATATATATATATATATATATATATATATATATATATATATATATATATATATATATATATATATATATTTATATATACATCCATAATAAAAAAATAGATTTTCATACTCCGTCTATTCCAAATCCAATTCAAAGTTAGTTCGGTTCTAAAAAAAAATTTCATAACACCAATTTATTTAAAAACACCGACAAAACGAAATACTCATACTAACCGATCTACTCGTAAACACCGACATACACAAATTAACCAGGTTACTCATAAACACCGGCATACTCAAATTAACCGATCTACTCATAAACACCGAAATACAAAAAATTAACCGAGTACTCATAAACACCGACATAGTTAAATAAACCGAACTACTCATAAAACCGATATACTCATATACGTAAAAACATCAATCTTCTAATCTAATACAACGATATTCAATACTTAATCTAATACAATAAACAATACCAATAAAGCTCATGCCAATTATTCACTTTTATGAGTTAGCATGAGTAAATGAATAGAGAACAACAAAATTTGTACAATTTGTTTGTAAACTGTCGATTTCTCGCAATTTTTTGATTTTGCTTTATGTATCTTACAATACAGGCCTTAACATCAATTTTTGTAAATGAGGCATCTAAATATGATTATTTATCAGGACTGTCGTAAAATAATTTTCCCATTTCTTGATACATACTCAAATTTTTCATTCATAAGAAATTTGCCTGATTTTTGTTTTTATTTTCGGCTAATACTTAAGTTCGGTAATATTTCGTTTATCGAATATGATCACATGATCAAAATGGTTCAATGTGATTCGATAAAATTTATAAAAAGTGATTATGTAACGTAACTCCTCTATTGCATTTGAATCTTGTATAGGAAAAACACTCTAGCACACAAAAAAAAACACAAAGTCACAAAAATTATTTTTTTTTGTTTTGTTTACGTTGATTTTTTTGTTTCTTTTTATTCTTATTAGTCTGTTACTGTTATTGTATTGTATGTTTACTTGTCGGTATGAAAAAAATTGTCAAAAAATATATGTAATTTTTGGCGAATTTAAAATATATTTACGGAAATATAAATTTTAATATAAATATAAATATATAAATTTGATATTAGCCGTGTTTCTTGATGCACAGTGATCCGGATCAGATCACATTTTCCATGCAAACCAAAGACACATTTTGATCCAAAATGAAATTTGCATCAAAATGTGTCTTTGGTTTGCATGGAAAATGTGATCTGATCCGGATCAGAGTGCGTCAAGAAACACGGCTATTATTCAATTCATTATTTTATTGACTTCTTCGGGTGACAAAATTTGTATAATTGTTAATTTGTTAATTCTATTTCGAAAAATTAAACGAAACATCAATTTAATTATTTATGAAAATAATAAAATTAACGTTTTGTTTAATTTATTTCCTAGTTAAAATTCAGATAGACGTTATCAAAATCTTAATAAAATTGATAAATATCTATAAACCTTAAGCAAATAATTCCGAACAGATAAAATTTTATGTATATTGAAAATAAACTACGAAAACATAAAATTTATCATATAACAAATACATCTTCCCACCGCAACTGCTCGTAGCAAACTAAAACAAAGCAACAAAATCAAACATAAATTAAAAACGAAACGAATGCACTAAAAGACAACAAACGTAATTGACCAAAATATCAATTTTATAGTTTTTATAAAGAATGGAAGTAATTAAGCCATACAATTCAAACAGTTTTAATAATCCTAAATAAAAATTCTGAAAGCCTAAAAAAAATTAAAACTTATAAAATTTTATGTGATCTAAAAATATTACGTAAAACCAAAATCATACTGACAACGAACGCGTGCTTTCGCCTCAAATGCTCGTAGCAAACTAAAACAAACTAACAAACAAAATCAAAAATAAATTAAAAATGAAGCGAAATGCAAGACAACGAAGAACGTGCCATTTTACACTATCAGCTGGCACTCTTGCGTGTGACTCAAACCGGTTTTTTTCCTCGTCTCTTACTTTTGTCGATAAACTAATTTTGGAGTGGGGATTTCTCGACGCACAACTTTCGACAAAAATTATTTTCTACTCTTGTGAGTTTCGCACTAATGTGATATTCTTTGCAAAATGAGAGAAAAGAGCACTTTTTTTTTATCAAAGAATACGAAAACAAATTGCTCGTTTTGTCGATACATCGAAAATAAAATACAAATTATGATGCAACACAATTTACACAAACATAAATTTCATAGTATAGTCTATTAAAACATATAGATTTATTTTATTATAATCCTTTATTATTATTGTTATTAACTTTTAATTTAATTTAATTTTACACATTTACGACAAAATATAAGTTCACAAATGAAATTAAAAATGGCGTTTTGTTTTTGTTTATATTGTTTTGGCATTTAAAAATATATATGTGTCGGTAAATCTGTGAAAAAATCTCGATTTTTCAAAAGTGCTCGAGATCAAAAAAAAAGTGCTCGAGATCAGTGCACGTGTTTCGAGCAAAAACAGCACTTTTTCTGCTGTCAGAGCACTTTTATTTTACCAAAGAATATCGCATAATACATACAACAAGCAATAAAAATATTTTATGAGGTTCAACATTTTTTGATTGTTTTCGACTCAACATTTTCATTTTGCATTTTGAAGAGTGCAGATGAAATAGAAAAATATGGTTATGTATGACGATTTTTGTTTTACAGATTAAGAAATTTATTACAGATGACGATTTTTTTACAGAAAATAAATATAAAATATGTTGATTCGTAAAAATTATACTTTTTGTATGTAGTTTGATAAATTGTAATTTATTTTTATATTTATTTATATTGTAATTTATTTATTTATTATTGTAATGGAATTCATTGATTTATTATAGTATTTTTTTATTAATAAAAAATGTTATACATATATTGATGACGTTTCTAAAAATGGTAAAACGCTGGAATGATGAAAATATATAAATAAATATATAATATATTAAATAAATATTATATAAAAAAAATACATGTTCCTTTAAAAATGAAAAAAAATCGTGCTAAAATTTTTTTTCTTCATTTGGTTTTATGATGTTCGCTTGACCAAGTATTTATTGATAATGAAATAATTTCCACACACACATAGACAAATATGAAAAAAACTCTGCTGCACGAAAAAGCGAATTGACGCGAGAGTGCCAGTGTAAAATGGCACTTTAACTGTTTGCATTATTTCTAAACAAAATTGAAACGAATGAAAAATGGAAAAAAACGAGCGAGATGCAAAATAATATCATATTACTTCTTGTTTGCGGGAACCAGAGCACAATACAACAAACAATATACATTTAAACCCGATATATGCCGATATTATAAATTCATTTCGTTTTGTTTTTCTATTCACGATCGAAAATATAAAAATTTAAATACGTAAACCTTCAAAATCATGAATTAAAATATTGGTTTAAATTATTAATCCAGGATTGTTGATAAATAATCATTTCCAAACTCTGGAAAGTGAGTAATTGGTTTTGGGACCTGCCTACCAAGTTATAGGAAGTTAAAGGTCAAAAATTTCGAAAAAAATCAACTTTTTCATACGATTGTTGATGTATTTACCACTTTCTAACCCATTACACATACATAGGACTGGCCAGGTTTTTCGATGGGCAACGGCCGTATACATATACGCATTGCAATAAACATTAAATTTTATCTATAGTCTTGCTCTTTCCGCAAATACATGTTTTTTTTTTAATAGTTGGCTCTTTTAGCGTACGCTATACACATAATATTTATTGGTAAATATTAATGTTAAAAAAACAACGAAGAGAATGAGAAAACAAAATTAAAGGTAAAAACTCATTTCAGTATGTTTGGTTTGAAACGAATACACAATACGGATATATTTCGTTCATTTTAACCTGATAGTTTGAAAAGTACTCAAATGACAATCCGGACTATTTGAGTATCAGGCAAAGCCGACTGTATTCACACAAGCAAAACTTTAGGCATACATATGCTGTAGAAGCATATCAACCTTTAGCGGTATTAGTGAATATTCTTCTATTCGTACACGATTGCGAATACAGTATAAAAAACATAAACAAACGCACACCACCTAAGTATTATTGAGTAAAAATGTGCATGAAAAGTAAAATAAAAAAATTAATGAGCGTAACTTTCTCTCTGTGTCAAACTCAACGATCATTTAAAAAACTATATTGACGTCAAAACTAAATTTACATTATATTTTTTGCAAGTATGGTTTTATTGAAAAATTTATTTCCAGTTTTTACTTGAACAGAACAAATTAAAACATTCAAACTTTAAACAGCATATGTATTTTTATCAGAATTAAACATTGATACCATGTACATGAAAAATCTACTCAAATTTTTTCACGCAACGATAAATCTAAACACATCAAAATTTTAATTCGATAAAAATATTTTAATAAAATCTAATGTAATTAGATAAAGTTTTATTAAAAAACTTATTAATTTTGAATCAAATTACACTCATTCTTATGCAATTCATATATATTTTATTTTGGTTTTAATAACCTAACCTACTCACATTTACACAAAACTTTCACTCGATGTTATCCACAATATTATACTATTTTGTATTATTAACAATATTATACTATTTATCTACACAACAAATATTCTATATTTATTATAAAATAAAATAAAATTATTTTGCATAAAATATGAAGTCATTGCATAGATGTCATTTTCATTGTTTATCATATTTACCATTATCATTTGACAATCGTTTATTAGTTTGGTAGAGATTTAAAAGAGAATAATTGTATTCAACCTTTTGTAGTGTGCGTCGGTTTTTCGAAATAGAAATTAAGTAGTGTTAGTGTTTAGTGAGAAACGTCAAATTTTGAATTTTTTTTTATATGAACTTTTTCGTTTACCAACACACTCAAAGGTTGATATTTTCGTTTGATTATGCTCGTGTAAAAAAAGCAGGCTTGTGTGAACGCACACACTACAGTCGGCTTTGGTATCAGGTTAAAAGTATCGGGATAGAGTAAGTCCGAACATCACTACTGTGTATGAATGTATTAGAATGTATGTATTAGTAAAAATACGATAAGCTCACGTTATAAGCAAAACTGATATGCAACTTTGGCATATACACACCTAGGACAGATGTATAACTGTTAGTTCTCAGTAACAAGTAAAAACAAAATTAAATTATATTTAAAAAAAAAAATAATTAAAATAAAATTAAAATTAATAACAAAAGCAATATCGAAAGTAAGATAAGGTAATTAAATTGGTGATATATAGTGGTGTTTTAATTTTCTATTTAATTCATATATTTAATATTGAATACAGTGAATCATTAAATTCTTATGCAATGTCATATACAACCTAAAGCTCTTCTTGAAGTTTCTTCTTTATCTGAGTAAAAGATATGTTAAGTAGATCGACGAATTGTGATACGTAATTATAAAGAAATGTAAAAGTTATTGTACTTGCTGATATATCGTTTCTGCAATATGCTTCAGGTCAACGAGTGAATCTAAGAACCAAAATAATATATATATATATATATATATATATATATATATATATATATATATATATATATATATATATATATATATATATATATATATATATATAAATATATATATAAATATAAATATATATATATATATATATATATATATATATATATATATATATATATATTTATATATATTTATAAATATATATATATATATATATATATATATATATATATATATATATATATATATATATATATATATATATTTATATATAATATATATATATATATATATATATATATATATATATATATATATATATATATATATATATATGTATATATGTCGCCGATTGTAGCTTAATGGTTAAGAGAGTTTCTCATTACGCCGCGGTTTCGAATTCGATTCCCGCCGTTGACCAAAAATTAACATGCAACCGCATGTTATCAAAACGTGTTTGTGTGTAAAAACATTCGTTGGGCTGACGACCTACAATGTGCACCAATCGTTGATATTGATATAAATAATTTTTTTTTAACTATTAATTTTTATTAAGTTAGCTTAATTCAATAATAAAAATGTTATAATTCAATTAAAAAAAATGTTTAATTTTAGTTATAGAGAAAATTACAGTCAATTTAATCTTATATAGAAGTATTTGTGCACATAAATCTTTATTCATAATTATTTGGGCACATCAAAAATACTAAAAAAAATTAATTTATAATAATTTAATCTGTTGTATTTAAATTCAGAATAAATATATATATATATATATATATATATATATATATATATATATATATATATAATATATATATATATATATATATATATATATATATATATATATATATATATATATATATATATATATATATATATATATACATATATATATATATATGTGTGTGTGTGTGAAGGTATATGAGTGTTTCCAATTACTTCACACCACACGTTTACAATCCAAGGACGCTGATGTTCTACTTGACGAAGCCAGTGCGGATTTTAACACTCCAATAATACATGTTATGTCGATTAACCTTTCCATGGTTTGTAAAAGACGATTCGTCAGAGAATATTATGCAACGAAAAAAATTGGGATTTTGTTGTATTTGTTCACGTGTTCATTGACTTTAATATTCTCCAAACATTGGTGAGGGACAATTCCGAATCGTGAACTATTTCTCGTGTACTAACATGAGGATTATGAGCTTCTGCTGCCAATACAGCAATTTCATTATTTTCTCCAGTGACTGTTGCTCTACGAGTCCTCTTTTTCGGTTGAACATTCCCATCAATAATAAATTGGTTGATAGTACGGCGAAATGAAGCACGTGACGAATCCTATCCGGAAAACGTTGAGCGTAAATAGCCACAGCATTTTCAAGATTTCTGCCAGCTTCTCCATAAACCAGAACTATTTCACTTTTCTCTGCCACATTTAAACGCTCATTCTAAAGTATTTTATCGTTTATTTTGCAATTACGTAAAACATGAAGATAAGAAATTACACAAACGTTAAATGTGATTTACAAAACTGAATTAATTGTTTTGATGATGAATTTTATTTCAAATGTATTGCAGAATCGAATGCGTGTGTTCTAAGAAGAAGAAATTGAATTTGGTCGATTATAACGCCATCTATCATGAACCGAATAAAATATTTCATTCAATCAAACGTACTGTTAGTCGTAGAATCCGTATCTGCAATAAAAAAATATGGCTTCCTATCTTAGTTTAATAAGTTACCTCCGCTCCACCTATAAAGTGGGGGGTGAGGAACTATTTTTTTGCACTAATGTATTTCCCCCGCGGTATGATTAAATTTTGATTAAGGATATTTTTTTCCGTAGAGTGGCTATTTTTCGAAATATTTGATCGTCTCAGTTTAAAAGAAACACCCGGTATATATATATATATACATATATATATATATATATATATATATATATATATATATATATATATATATATATATATATATATATATATATATATTATATATATATATATATATATATATATATATATATATATATATATATATATATATATATATATATATAAAATTACATATATATAATATATGTATAAAATTCTGAAGTGATTTCTTAAGTCTTTGAACTTTAATTAATTTATGATATTTGATAAATTCTGAAGTCCGTTTTTGTACTTCGGTCTCTTGGTCTGTTTTTGTACTTAAATATTTGTATCGTAGTCGAAATAAGTCTTGATGGTGCTGTTTACACGAAACATCACTATGCTGCATCACTTCCTCGTCTCTTACCTCTTCAACTATAAACTATTTTTGGAGTGGGGATTTTTGTGTGCATTTTTTCAACCAATTTGTTCTGTGTCTCAAGTTTCAAAAGAATTTCATTGGTTGAAAATAACGTGTTTTTTCTTGTGAATTTTTTTCATCAAGATGGTTTAACTTTATTTACGTTCCGATCAAAAGGAAGGAACATGACGAAAAAGAGATAGGATTATATTTAAATGAAAGAGACGAAAATAAAATGCTTTCAAATGTAATGTCAAACTTTTTATGTCGGTATGTCGGTATATAAAAAAAATAATTTTATAATTTTTAAATAACAAATTTTATAAAAATAAAATAATTAAAATTTCTTTATACATTATTTTATCATTATTAACCAGTTATGGTAGATATAATAAATTTATATTCGCTCCAATATCCACAAATATAAAATTAAAATATTATACACAGATATCACAAATAATCACATTGATAGTTTTTAAAATTTAATAAAACACAAAACAAACATTTTATAGTAATCACCAAACATATTGTTACGTTTTCCCATAGTAGGGATTCAAACCACTCCACGGTCCGATCACTGGATTGTGAATAATTAAAACCACTTGCTGGTTTTTCACTTTAATTTTTATTAACAAACACCACAATTCACTTTCACCGTACTTTTATTTTACTGTTACTTTAACTATTTCACTTTTTATTAGTTTTTCCCGATTTTAATTTATCGCTTTCCAAATTTAGACTGAAAGTCTATGCTTTCTACTCGCGTATTTATACTCATTTTGCCCGCTTCTCGGTCATAGTAGAATTTTCCATTTATTTATTATTTCGCCTGTATACTGCGAGGATTCATGCTGGTTTCCAAATTCGAGCTTAGTACTTCTATTCAATCATAGATGTCACCCGCGTCCGTAACAATATGCTATGTCTTGACACGATAATTAATTGGAGCATCATTTAAAATAGCAGTGTAATAGCAAATGTAAAATATGAACATAATTTGATCAGTTTTAGTACTATAACTAGTTTCCTTAAAACCCATAGTTAATTGGAACATACTTTTACTTCTCGGAAAATGTGGTTGGAATTTTTAAATTTACTGTTTTCTGATGTGACCTTTAGAAAATTAAAAGAAAATATTGGTAGTAGTGCTTTTTAAATTTCAAATTTATTAAAAATTCATTTCTTTTGTTTTAACAGGAACATTATGCTTCGTCTCATTCTGTTATTGCATATTTGTGCAAATACTTGGAGTTTCCATTTGAACAACGATAGCGCAACATTTATTCAAAATATGAATTTAACAGAACGGGAACAATTTCTCTTCGAAAAGGATTCACTTGGTACCAAACGATTAAAATTCATTAACTGCAAAGTCACGTCTATACCACACGGCATTTTTACAAAACTGCGAAATTTGGAATATGCAGATTTCAGTGAATGTCAAATAACAACTTTATCACAATACAGTTTTTCAGCCGCGTATAATCTACGTGAACTGATACTTTCACATAACAATTTATCGGAATTGACGAGCGACGTATTTCAAGGCTCTACTGACATAAACGTAATTATTTTGGCACACAATAAAATCGATCTAATAAATAATCAGGCATTTCGACATTTAAGCGAATTAAAAATATTGGATTTATCACATAACAAATTGAACATTTTACCGCCCAATTTATTTATAAATAACCAAAATATAGAAATCATTGATTTAAGTCACAATTTCATTGCAACAATAAATGATTGGAGTGAATTTCTTAATTTACAATATTTGAATTTAAACTTTAATCAAATTCATAATATTACGATGAGTGATTTAAACCGAATTCAAAACATTTCGTTAAATAATAATCAATTGAGACTGTTAAAACTAAATAGGTTTGTTCAAGTACTTCATGCGGATAATAATCAATTAACCAACGCAAATTTGTTTATTAACGACAGTGTGAGTTTGACCGAACTGTCACTGATAAATAATTCATTGACAAATATTGATTTTATTAAAAATTTGAAAAATATGACGGTTTTAAACTTATCCTTCAATCCGGTTAAATATGACAATAAAAGTCAAGTATATGCCAACCTCAAAAATTTAAAAACTTTGGATTTAAAATCCACAAATTTAAAGCAAATGAATTTTGAGCAGTTTAGTAATTTACGAAAGTTGGAAACGTTGGACATCTCGTACAACAATTTAATCACGATTGATTTCGAATGGCTAGGATTTTTAGAAAATCTTCGATATTTGAACATCAATGGTAATAATTTGGGACATTTGACATTTGATGAAATGGAATACTTATTTCCCAACCTTAATTCAATGGCCATTTCCGATAATAATTGGCAATGTGGTGATTTGAAACACATGCTGAAACGGCTAAAGCATCTCAACCTGAAACTGGTGATGGAGCCGTCAGAAATAGTTACAACAACAACAAATGTACGAGGCATTGGATGCACACATGACACAAAAAACATAAGACGAGCTGAGAAATTAGTAAAAATGACATTGGAACCATATGATAACTACAATAATTTGAGGTTAGTACATTTGCTATTGAGACTTATATTTATTATGATATTCTCCTAACTTAAATTTTTTTTTTTATTTTTTACTTTTAGGTCTGGAAACCGATTATCATTCAATAATACTATTATTGAACTAGATTTAAAGAAAATAAATCTGATTCAACTCGAAGGGAGTCAAGATCACATTAGACGACTCAAGTTTAACAATTCGCAACTGTCGTATATACCACATGGAATATTTGAAAACTTTGGTTATTTGGAGTATGCAGATTTTAGTCATTGTCAATTGAACGTATTAGCACGATTCAATTTCTCAAACGCATTTAATTTGCGTGAATTAATATTATCTCATAATAATATATTGACATTGGAAAGTTATGTTTATGACGGGGCAAATAATTTGGTCGAACTTAAATTGGCACACAATAAAATCACAATAATCGAGCGTGGGGCATTTAAATATTTGACCAATTTATCTACACTTGATTTATCTCATAATCAGATTAACATTTTGCCATCCGATTTATTTTCAAATACACAGAATATAAAAGTGATTTATTTAAGTAATAATCTGATTGAAACAATGAACCATTGGGACGAATTCAATAATTTGCAATATTTGAATTTAAACTTTAATCGAATTCATAATATTTCGATAGTTGGTTCCAATCGAATTCAAAACATTTCGTTGAATAATAATATATTGAAGATGTTGAAAACAAATAGATTTGTTCAAGTACTTCATGCGGATAATAATTATTTCACAAATGCAAATATGTTCATCAACGATAGTGTGAGTTTAACCGAACTGTCACTGACAAATAATTTATTGACAAGTATAAACTTTATTAAAAATTTGACAAATCTATTGTTTTTGAATTTGTCCTACAATCCGGTCAAACATGACAGTAAAATTAATTATTTTTCCAACCTCAACAACTTAAAAACTTTAATTTTAAAATCAACAAATTTAAATCATTTCAATTTTGAACAAATTTCTGAATTGCAAAATTTAGAATCACTGGATATTTCGAATAATGATCTAGTCACGATTGATTTCGAATGGCTAGGATTTTTAGGAAATCTTCGATATTTGAACATCAACAATAATAATTTGGGGCATTTGATATTTGATGAGCTGGAATACTTATTTCCCAACCTTAATTCGATAGCCATTTCGGATAATAATTGGCGATGTGGTGATTTGAAACACATGCTGAAACGATTGAAGCATCTCAACCTGAAACTGGTAATGGAGTCGTCAGAATTAATTAGAATGGAACCAAATATTCTTGGTATTCGATGCAGTATTGAACGAGAAGAATATATACGATTTGATACATCAAATGCAAGTTATTTAAGAAGTAGTTTAGTTTTCATACTTATTGCAATGGGTGTGATACATACACACATATTTAGTTTTAGAAAAAGAAATTTTTTGTTAGTCAGTGTAGGCCTACCGGGGAAATCACTATAAAAAAACGCGCCTGTTTCTGTACCTCGGTAGGTGGTGTGGAAAACAGAAAATTTCTAAATATTTAAAGGTGTCATCTAAATTTTTAAAGGATTATCCAATATAACAGTAAATTATTTATGTAAATCATTTTATCATATAATTAAGAAATATATTATATTAAAGGCAGATGTAGTGTTCCTTCTTCGGTTCTATTATTTTTCTAATATTTTTGTTTGAGATATCATGGTTGATAAAAATAATGCAGAACGGTTTTCCTGCCATCTATAGGTAAGTAATTTAAGTTAATGCCATTACTCGTGCTATTTATCATTTTTTCATGGATCGATTGTGTTAGGCGATTATACATATTTAGTTTAGTGCGTGTTATTAGATTTATAAAACAATTATGATTATTTTTTCTATTTCGATAATTTTAATATTTTGTGGTTTTTACTAAGTTTTTACGTGTTTTTGGAATATGGACGAACAAATTCCTCAAATATTATGAACGCAAGCCCGCCATAGTCATATTTCATATTCTAAAAAAATTCTCGCGCCAAAGTTTAACTGATCGCGAAATACGAAGAGTAAGAGAGAGAATCGGGCATTATACAAATTTTATATCTAAAATAAGATTACAAGATTTCGAGGGGTTACAAAAATGTTACCGCATGATACCCCAATTATTTGATGGTCTTTTGCCTATAAATGGACCAGCCATACAAAAGTAAGAAGTGTTTAGTGCTAACGTTATTACTCCAGGCGAAAGGCGATCATTAACCTTACGGTAAGAAGCATGAACTATTTAACATCTTATTTGGTAAGCGGGAACAGCATGGTTTCTATCGACACATACGGTTATCGAATAGGGCTATGAACCATCCGCATAATCCGGGAACACACGCAGAATGGCAATTCGAGTTGGATGAATGGAGAGATGAAGTAGATATTGATGGGTAACGGAATGTCGGTAAAACTGAATTTTGGTAAAACGCCTTATAGTCACCAAAATGTTTTTCCTGAAATTATAACCTGTATTAATTTTATAATATAATATTTAATATATATATATATATATATATATATATATATATATATATATATATATATATATATATATATATATATATATATATATATATATATATATAATATATATATATATATATATATATATATATATATATATATATATATATATATATATATATATATATATATATATATATATATATATTTATGGATCACTGGGCTGACGACCCGCGCCCGTACAAACAATTACTGTTAAAAATGTTAACCAGATAAATCGAATACCGCCAAAGCAAGAATGACCCTCGCTTAAGTAACCGGATACGAGATTGAGAATCAGCACGTGGAATGTACAGAGAACCTGGCGCGTTGGGCGGCCTCATCACATGTATGAAGAAGTGTCGGCTGGAACTCGTACCGCCCCAAAAAAATCGATGGCCTAAAAGAGGAGACCATGTGTCCCAAGGCTATACGTTGCTACACACTGGAGATGACCTCGGAAATCTTGGAGTTGGATTTCCATTTGGCCACAGGTAAAAAAGGCTGTCCAACACAGTTGATAATCGAATGTGTAAGCTTCGCTTGCACATAAGATTAGCCAACCTTCAATTGTTTGTGTACATGAGCCCACTGATGTAAGCCAACCCCAAGATAAACACTCATTTTACAATAATTTGGATATAATGGGCTCTATACCTGAGCACGATGTCAAATTGGTAATTGGTTACTTTAATGTGGTCCAAGACGTGAGATCGTATCGGTCGTCATCAAATTATTGTAAAATTCGTAGGCAGTGAAATTAATATCTGGTCACTGCAAAGCTACGATGGAAATTTGCGTACAAGTCAGGAAGGACAGGGCAATATACAACGCGATTCCCCTATGAAGGTCTGATAAATGAAGAAATGCAACGAAAATATCAAGATCTTGTCAGCTATCGCATAATGTGATCCAATTACCAATCTGATGATATGAACAGTGTCTTGGAAGTATTGAAAACCTCGGTTGTCGATGCTGCCCAGCTCATTCTCGGTATTGTGAAAACTAAGCCCAAAAATGATTGGTGTGATGAGGAGTGTCGTCTTGCTGTTGAGCAATGAAATGAGGCATAGACTCGATTTACAATGGCAAGAAAAAATAAAGCAGTTCTTGCTAGGAGGACAGCTAAACGCATTTGGAGACAAAAGAAGCGCGAATGGTGGAAGCCTAAGGTCTTAAGAGTACAACAACTCAGCAATGAGCCCAATTCGCGTGGTTTCTTTAAAGGAATTACCGAATTGCTCTGTAACTTAAGATCTCGGACAACTGCCATTCGGGACCAGGATGGATACCTCTGTGTTAACGTCGATGCGGTACTCGATACATGGCATAAACATTTTTCTGATGAACTTCCACATGTATTACGAACTGTATTTGAATACCCTTAAATACAGTGTAACGATGCTTCTGTTCGATCGTTCCATTTCACGTAGGTTAAACACCCCTGAGGTTTTGAGTATTATTAGATTTATTGACACTAACACAAATAATACAAATTGAAAATCACGAGAAAAAACCTGTATAGGACATTTTTTTTTCAAGACTACGCGTTATAAAATAATTTTTGGGATGAGAATTGTTGTTTTGGCTTTGGCTCAAGAAAGTAGATAATTTCAAATGTACCGGGACGAGAGAAAAATAAAGAAATAAAGATAAAAGAAAATAATGAATTATGTGGAGTTTCAGTCGGTGCGAAGTTTAAAAGAAAATGTGTGAAAACTTATACTTTTAATTTTAAGTTTATATGAATTATTTTTCTGTTTAAGTTGAAAAACTATAAGGTAAGCTTGTTAGATGAGTGGCTTACAATTTTGTTTATATAATTTTACCTGCAAATGTGTGTGTGTTGGACATAGTGCATTGATCCATTTTTTTTCTAATAATATAAGAATGTGGTCAAAGTCATATTAACAACGTGGTCACGTAGTACAAATACTACTATTCATGCATTATAACCAAAACATGAACGTTTAATAAAAGTGACACTGTGCATGTGACAGTGTTCAAGTAGAACGTGCATAAATAATATTCAAGTGTGAAGCTGTACAATATATGGAAGCTGTACAATATATTTGCGTGCTGGGCTAACGAGTTTAGCTTACTAATTTTGATGTACAGTATCAAAATAATATATGAACGAGTATACATCCATATTAACTGTAAGACCATAACAGTATGAATTAATGACATTATACAACGATCTTCGGGGATATCAACCACCGCGGACAGCCATATGCAAATTTAAAATGATTGTTTTTTATTATTATTATATAAAATTATTTCTTTATTATTTCTATATATATATAGTTATATATATATATATATATATATATATATATATATATATATATATATATATATATATATATATATATATATATATATATATATGTATATATATATGTATATATATATATATATATATATATATATTGTTACGCTTTCGCCGAGTGGTTATTCAATTTATTTATCCGGTTCGATCACTGGATTGTGAATATTAAACTCGCAAAGATTAAATTTCAATTAAATTTATTTGTCACAAAAATTTCACAAATATTTATTTTCACTATTATTTTACACAATATATATCACTACTATTATTTTAACACTTCACTTCTTATCACTTCCCGATATTAACACTTCGAAATTCAAAATTGAACTGTTTTGTAACTCAAATGTCTACACGTATTTATACAACACAAATACTTGTGGAAAATTCCATTATTTTGTTTCTCTACACTTCGCGAATGTTCTTCTCGTCGTATCTTGTTCGCTCCGCCTATTTCAATATTTATTTTTATTCTGTTCGTATGTGTAAACATTTGGTTACAGGGTAATCCTTACTGCTATAATTTTCTTCTTAATTATCACAGGTGACATCTGTGATTCGTGACAATATATATATATATATATATATATATATATATATATATATATATATATATATATATACATATACATATATATATATATATATATATATATATAAATATATATATATATATATATATATATATTGTTACGATTTCGCCGAGTGGTTATTCTAATAATTTATCCGGTTCGATCACTGGATTGTGAATATTAAACTCGCAAAGATTAAATTTCAATTAAATTTATTTGTCACAAAAATTACACAAATATTTCTCAAATAATTCACTAATATTTATTTTCACTATTATTTTCCACAATTATTTATCACTATTATTTTAACACTTCACTTTTTATCACTTCCCGATATTAACACTTCGAAATTCAAAATTGAACTATTTCGTAACTCAAATGTCTACACCTATTTATACGACGCAAAATACTTGTAGAATATTCTATTATTTTTTTCTCTACACTTCGCGAATGTTCTTCTCGTATTTTGTTCGCTCCGCCTATTTCATTATTTCTTTTTATTTTGTTCGTTTATGTAAACATTTGGTTACAGGGTAATCCCTACTATTATAATTTTCTTTTTAATTATCACAGGTGACATCTGTGATTCGTGACACTACCCTCCGCCCTAACCTGTTCGTCCCGAACAGGATCTAGATCTCTTCCTCTATAGAACGCCAGTCGTTCCAGGTGTACAACCTTGGGTTTTCCTCGTACTCCTCTTTGGATCCTATAGATCACATCATTTATTCTTGTTATGACCTTGTACGGTCCCTCCCATCCAGGTTGTAATTTCTGCGATAACCCTTTCTTTCGTTGTGGGTTGTGAAGCCATACCAATTGACCCTCGTCAAATCCTTTATTGTTTGCTCGTACATCATACCGAGCCTTTGTTTTATCACTTGACAATTTGATTTTCTCTCTGACAAATCCGTGTATGTTGTTGATCTCCTCTTTCAAGTTGTCCACATATGCTTGTCCACATTTGGCTGATGATGGAACCGCTCCGAATTTGAGATCGCCTGGTAGTCTTAAATTGTTGCCAAAAAGTATTGTCGCTGGTGTTACTCCTGTTGTGTTATGCACCGCCGATCGATAAGCCATTAAGAACAATGGAATACCTTGATCCCAATTCCGCTGGTTTTTATCCACTGTTTTGGCTATAAACTCCTCCAATGTGGCATTGAAACGCTCCACCATGCCATCAGATTGTGGGTGGAAAGGTGTTGTTCGCGTTTTATTAATTCCCAGTAACTGGCACATCTCCTGGAAGACAACCGATTCGAAATTCCGCCCTTGGTCGGAATGCAGTTCCATTGGTACCCCATAACGGCTTATCCAATTGTATACCACTGCATTGGCGATTGTGGTTGTTTCCTGATTTGGAATCGGGTATACCTCTGGCCACTTACTGAAGTAGTCCATTACTACCAAAACATATTTGTTGCCACTATCGCTGGTTGGAAATGGTCCTGCAACATCTATGGCAATCCTCTCAAATGGTGCTCCCACATTATATTGTTGCATCGCTCCACGGCTCTTCTTTGCCGGTCCTTTCACGGCCATACATTGGTCACACTTTTGACACCATTCAGCCACTGTCTGTCTACATCCTGCCCAGTAGAATCTTTCACGTACCTTAGCTAACGTTTTGTTGATTCCTAGGTGACCTCCGCTTGTTCCTCCGTGGTATTCCTCCAATATTTCCGCCATCCTGATCTTCGGTACCACCACTAGCGATTGCTTTGTTTTGCCATCGGAGCTTTCCCATGTTCGTTTTAAGCATCCGTCTTCCATGGTTAAACTATCCCATTGGGCCCAGTAAGCCTTGATAGCTGGGCCTTTATCTGCAATATCGCTCCATGTGGGACGACGTTCTTCCTCCATGAATTTGATAATCACTGCCAAATCTGGGTCCTCCTGTTGCTCTTTGGAGATAACATCGTTGGTCCATTCATCAGCTGGCAACACTTTCATTAGTCTGATATCGACGATGTTTTCCTTGTTTTCTACCCGTCCGCAGTGTTTACAATCCACTCGACATGGCCGTCTTGACAATGCATCCGCATTTCCATGAGCGCTTCCTTTCCGATGTTGAATTTCGTAAACAAAACTCCCCAATCGCTCAATCCACCGTGCTACTTGTCCTTCGGGATTTTTAAACTGAAGTAGCCATGTCAAGGCGCCATGATCCGTTCTTAATAGAAATGATTGACCATAAAGGTATTTCCTGAAATGTTCCACACATTTCACTATGGCCAACAATTCTCTTCTTGTTACACAGTAGTTCCGTTCTGGCTTCGATAAGATCTTTGAATAATATGCGATGACACGTTCTTGCCCATCGATTTCCTGTGACAACACTCCTCCCAAGCCATAATTGCTTGCATCCGTATCCAAAATAAAACGTTTATTCGGAACCGGATACGAAAGCAATGGTGCTGTACATAATCGCTGTTTCAGTTCATTGAACGCTTCCTCGTGTTCATCACTCCATTGGAACGGCTTGTTCTTCTGTGTCAGCTCGTGTAAACTTCTTGCGATGTTGGCAAATCCTGGCACAAATCGCCGATAATATGTGCATAGTCCGATGAAACTCCTTAGTTCATGCAAATTCTGCGGTCTTGGCCAATCCTTTACGGCGGAGATCTTGTCTTCATCTGTATGAATGCCGCTAGTTGTTATTTTGTGTCCCAAATATTTGACTTCATCCCGGAACAATACACATTTCTTCGGACTTAACTTCAATCCAGCTGCTTGGATTCTTTCGAATACTTCCTCTAGATTACGTAGGTGCTCGTTGAAGTCCTTTCCCATAACGATGATGTCGTCCAAATATACCAGGCATGTTTTCCAGTGGAGTCCTTTTAGAACGCGTTCCATTAGCCGTTCGAAAGTCGCAGGGGCGTTACAAAGTCCAAATGGCATGACATTGAATTGCCATAATCCATTGCCCACACTGAACGCTGTCTTTTCCTTATCTTCGTCTGCGACCTCTACTTGCCAATAACCGCTCTGCAGATCTAATGTTGAAAACATCCGTGCTCCTGCCAATGTATCTAGTGTGTCGTCGATCCTTGGTAATGGGTAACTATCCTTCTTGGTAACTGTGTTGAGCTTCCGATAATCAACGCAGAATCGCATGCTTCCATCCTTTTTCTCCACCAATACTACTGGTGAACTCCATGGACTCGTTGACTGCTCAATTACTCCCGATGTTTGCATATCAGTTACCATCTTATCCACCTCTGCTTGCTTAGCCAATGGCAACCTCCTTGGCGCTTGTCGAATAGGTGTTGATATTCCTGTGTCGATCCGGTGTTTAACCATATTGGTTCTGCCATTATCTTCTGGTGCACCACAGAAAATGGACATATATTTTTGAAGCAACTCCTTTGCTGCTTGTTTTTCTTTTGGTGTTAATTGTTCCGTCCATTTCTGTGTCAGTTCCTCCGTTATTTTCCGTTGTCGCTGGTCCTTGGCCTTTACACACGGATTCGCCTCCTCACATTTTATAATCGTGGATACTTCCTCACCTCGGCCGATGATAGTTCCCTTTTTGATTGTTTTTGTCACATCCGATAAATTAAGAGCCCTTATCGGAACTCTAAAGTCACAATCCGGTTTAACCAAAGCTTTTCCGATGATAATTTCTTTGGTTTGTAGCTCGTCACTGTTGGCTTCCACAACCCACAACCCTTGTGTTCCAGGACCTCCATCCAATTTCCCCCAAACAACCGTTTCCGAGTGTGGTGGTAGCTTCGTCCGATGATCCAATTTTATCCTCCTTACGACAGGCTCCTTCCCGTTGTTAAGTTGCAAAGGCAGTTCGACATTACCGTAGCTCAATGTTCCTCGTCCGACATCCAATACGAATCCATTTCGTTTCATGAAGTCCATTCCCAGGATGACCTCATCCACAATATCCGCAACGAGAACTTCATGTCGAAAACTGTTGTTCCCGATTCGTATTTCCACCTCCTTCTTTCCTTTAATAGCTGCACTGTCGCCTGTCGCCGTTTGTAACTTGAACCCATCCATTCTCCGAACTCCATTCGTGATAAAATCCGGCCGCACAATCGTTCTCGTTGCTCCAGTGTCCAATGTTATCAAACTGGATCGTCCCTCTACATCGCCTCGCACCATCAAGCTATCACCACCTTTTGCCAATCTGGAAATGGGGATGAAGGTTATGGAGCATTTGGTTGTGGGAGTCAGCTTTTGCTCCTCAAAGCTGACTCTTACTCGTTTAACGCCTTCGTTGTTGTTTGGCGTTCCTCCACGGCTGCTGCTTTTCTTTCCTCCGGTGGCCGTCGGTACATCGGCGATGGTGTTCTCGCCCGTTTGCGCCTTATCTCCCAGCATTCCCTTGAGATGTGTCCTATTTTGTCACAAACCCAACATCTGATTTTACTAGTTCCATCACGGAATCTCGTTGTCCGCCAGTTATCTGCTGGTTTGATATTATTTCCCTGTTTGTGACTGATTGCTGGTTCCACTTCCACACGACGTACCTTGACTGCTGGTTTGATGATGTTGTTTGCAGTCTCGTTGGTTAGGGCACACGCGATGGTTTCCGCAAACGTTGCTTTTGGAGACAACACAACAGCACGTCTCGTATCCGGATCCCGTATACCATCGGTGAAAGCGTCGATCTTGATACGCTCGGTGTATTCTCCTGCCATGTTGTAGTGGGCGAGGTGCACTAGTCGCTCTATATCAGCTGCATATTCTTGAAGCGTCTCTCCAACCCGCTGACACCGTCCCTTCAACTCCATACGATGTAGCTCCCGTCGATGGTCACCTCCATATTTGCGCTCCAACGCCAACATTATTTTTCCGTAGTCTTCCCGTTCGTATTCCGGCACAATTTGTAGGAGCTCCGCAGCACTGCCTTTTAGCGCCACAATTAATGCTGCCACTCGATCCTCCTCACACCAACCATTTCTTGTGGCCGCCATTTCAAACTGGAGTTTGAATATGTTGAATGGTGTGGTTCCGTCGAACGTTGGTGGCTTCAATTTTATTGAGCTGGTTGGTCGAGCAATTAGAGCGCTGCTGTTGGTTTTTAGGTCCATAAGCTCTTGTTCGATCTTCATTATTCGTTGATCGGTCACATCGATTTGTTGGTCCAATTTGTGATCCATTTCCATTTTGATGGTATCGACTTTTGTGTTGAATGTCGTAGCCATTTCTCGAAACTTCTCGTTGACAGTTTCCTCTTGTTGTTTTAGTCTTTCCAGAACGAGTTCTCGATCTTGCCGTTGTTCAGCTCTCATGCTTTCCTGTTCAGCCAACAATCTTTCCTGATCGACTCTCATCTGTTCCTTTAAACTTTCTTGTCCGTTTGTAATATCGGTTTTGAGCCCACCGATCATTTGTTGCGTCTGAAGTTGCATTTGTTGCATAGCCGCCAACAATTGTCCCATATCGAAACCTCCAGATGTTGTTGGAGTAGTTTCTTTAACGACGACATTCTCATCTTCCGCTCTCGTCGTTGATTCTGTTGTCACTTCAACTGCTTGCACCTCGGTTGAATCCGGTGCCCCCAAATTAAACTCATGTTGATCTGGGTCAACATTATCTTCCAACAAAGCTGTACGGAGTCTCAACTGCAACTCATTTCGGTTGCCCACAGTTGGTAGATTCCGTAACCCCAACTCCTTCTTCAAATCTGCCACTTTTAAGTCCAATAATTTCATCTTGGATATTCACAATCCCACCGCTGTCACCAATTGTTACGATTTCGCCGAGTGGTTATTCTAATAATTTATCCGGTTCGATCACTGGATTGTGAATATTAAACTCGCAAAGATTAAATTTCAATTAAATTTATTTGTCACAAAAATTACACAAATATTTCTCAAATAATTCACTAATATTTATTTTCACTATTATTTTCCACAATTATTTATCACTATTATTTTAACACTTCACTTTTTATCACTTCCCGATATAACACTTCGAAATTCAAAATTGAACTATTTCGTAACTCAAATGTCTACACCTATTTATACGACGCAAAATACTTGTAGAATATTCTATTATTTTTTTCTCTACACTTCGCGAATGTTCTTCTCGTATTTTGTTCGCTCCGCCTATTTCATTATTTCTTTTTATTTTGTTCGTTTATGTAAACATTTGGTTACAGGGTAATCCCTACTATTATAATTTTCTTTTTAATTATCACAGGTGACATCTGTGATTCGTGACAATATATATATATATATATATATATATGTATATATATATATATATATATATATATATATATATATATATATATATATATATATATATATATATATATATATATATATATATATATATATAAATCTGGTTGGATCGCTGGGCTGACGACCCGCATCCGTAAAAACCAATTACAGTTAAAAATGTCAACAAAACCAAAAAAATCGGATACCGCCTAAATAACAATGACCCCCCGCTTAAGTACCCGGATACGAGATTGAGGATCAGCACGTGGAACGTGCAGTCACTAAGAAAACCTGGCGCGTTGAACGGCCTTATCACATGTATGAAGGAGTACCAGCTGGAACTCGTAGCGCTCCAAGAAACTCGATGGCCTAAAAGTGGAGTCCATGTGTCCCAAGGCTATACGTTGCTACACAGTGGAGATGACCTCGGAAATCTTGGAGTTGGCTTTCTCATTGGGCCGCAGGTAAAAAAGGCTGTCTTGGACTTCCAGGCAGTCGATAATCGAATGTGTAAGCTTCGCTTGCACATGAAATTAGCCAACCTGTCAATTGTTTGTGTACATGCGCCCACTGATGTAAGCCAACCCCAAGATAAAGACTCATTTTACAATAATTTGGATAATCTGATGGGCTCTATACCGGAGCACGATATCAGATTGGTGATTGGTGACTTTAATGCTAGAGCTGGCAGAAATCAGACCGACTTATGTAATAACATAGGTCCGTACTCCCGACACGAAACTGCGACCGAAAATGGGGAAAGAATGATGTACTTTGCGATCGCTCATGATCTCAAAGTGGCAAGTACATTCTTTCCCCATAAAAACATCCATTTGGAAACATGGACAAATCCACGTAAAACATCCCGAAGCCAAATTGACCATGTGTTGATTTCAATCTCGGGTTGTTCAAGACGTGAGATCGTATCGGTCGTCAACAAAATTCGTAGGCAGTGACCATTTTATGGTTGCTGCAAAGCTGCGATGGAAATTTTCGTACAAGTCAAGGAGGACAGGAGAATATAAAACGCGATTCTCCTGTGAAGGTCTGATAAATGAAGAAATGCAACGAAAATACCAAGATCTTGTCAGCAATCGCATTTAACGATCCAACTACCAATCTGATGATGTGAACAGTGTCTGGGAAGTATTGAAAACCTCGGTTGTCGATGCCGCCCAGCACACTCTCGGTATAGTGAAAACTAAGCCCAAAAATGATTGGTTTGATGAGGAGTGTCGTTTTGCTGTTGAGCAACGCAATATAGCCCACAATGAAGCGCAGACTCGGTTTACAATTGCAAGGAAAAACAAGGCAGTTCTTGCTAGGAAAACAGCTAAACGCATTTGTAGACAGAAGAAGCGCGAATGGTGGAAGGCCAAGGTCTTAAGAGTACAACAACTCAGCAATGAGCACAGTTTCCGTGGTTTCTTTAAAAGAATCACCGAATTGCACCATACCTTAAGATCTCGGTCAACTGCCATTCGGGACCAGGATGGAAACCTCTGTGTTAACGTCGATGCGGTACTCGATACATGGCGTGAACATTTTTCTGATCTACTTAATGTTCCACATGTATCACAAGCTGTATCTGAATACCCTCAAATACAGACCGCGGAGATGTTCATTGAGGATCCATCCTATGAGGAATTCACAATGGCCATGCAGAGATTAAAGAAAAATCGTTCACCAGGGGTTGATTGCATTAATTCAGAGCTCTTGATATTCGGAGGGCTAACTTTGTGGAACTGTCTTTTCGACCTTATTCGATTGGTATGGCGAAATGAAGTTATGCCTGACGAATGGAAAGTGGCCGCGTTATGCCCAATATTCAAAAAGGGTGATCGCATGAAATGCGAGAATTATCGCGGTATAGCTCTCCTTTGCACAGCATATAAGTTACTGTCTTACATCATCTTGGGAAGAATTACTCCTTTAGCGGAGGAAATTGTCGGTGACTACCAAGGAGGATTCCGTCCAAATCGGTCAGTCACTGATCAAGTTTTTTCGCTACGGATGATTCTTTCCAAGTACTACGAAACATCTCGCGATGTACACCAGGTATTCCTAGATTTCAAGCAAGCCTATGACTCGATCAATCGAGAGAGACTATTTTATGCGCTTGAATATTTAGGAATACCAAAATAATATGTACATCTGTGTAAAATGACAGTAACGCAGTCACAATGCTGTGTCAAAGTTGAGAACAGGCTATCGAGAATTTTTGCAATTACTTCTGGTGTTCGACAAGGAGATGCGCTGTCCCCGATACTTTTTAATCTCATGTTGGAATACATCCTTCGTTAAAGTGCAACACCTCAGGACAATATCTTATTCCGACAATCCAATCAACTTCTTGAATATGCAGATGATATCTGTGTGATTGGATTAAATGGCAACGGAGTGAAAGAGATACTTGATCCACTGGAACAGTTTTCAGCTTCCGTTGGTCTCAAAATCAATGAGTCCAAAACCAAATATCTGATCTCTGGTTTTCGAGACCAAGACGCAATTGATTTCAGTAGTGGAAACCACACGTTTGAAGGAGTGATGAGATTCAAGTATCTTGGATAGTAGTAGTAGGGGCACCTGAGGGCAACCTTGGTAGAGGTCTTTGATCTGACCTGATCTACTTTCGTGAACTACATTCTTAGTAAACATCTATGACCTACATTTTTTAGTCGTTTACCCTGTTTCGTCATCACATATTTTGTTGTATGGAATTCCTATACGCGTCATTGCCTTATATTTAAAGCATGTGAAGGGAAATAAAAAACTTGTACTTGTTGTTGTTTTAAAGTGGTGTATGAGATTGTATTTATAATTTTTTTAAATAACTGCAAATAGTTGTGATCACGCGAAAATAATATTCAATTACGAGTCGATGTCAAATATTTTTGTTGTAAGGAATTCCTATCTACGTCACCGACATATATTTAAAACAAGTGAAGAGAAATAAAAAACTTTGATTTCACTTAAGAAATGGAAAAAAAACGTAATTAAGTTGGGGTTACTATATACAGTATCGTTATCTACAGGTGAAGAGAAATAAGAAACGATTTCTTCTTTGAAATGAAATTTAGTTTATAATAACGATATTAAAAACTAACAAATAAAGGACTAAAAATAAAAAACCGTTTTTTTTTAAATTAATTTATTAATCAAAATTTTATATTTATTATTAATATAATGTTTATTACATTTGCTGACCATCCTGGAGACTATAGTCATCACCGAGTTCTATATCAGCAAAATTGCTTCTTTTCGCCTCCTCGAACCTAATGTCTGCTGAAGCGAACCGCCCCTCTCCAATCATTCCCTTTAGTATCATCTTCATTTTCGGAGATTTTATTCCATTTTGTAGTTTGGTTAAGCAATTTTTTCTCCGGTAGTTTTTACTGATGCACTTTGACATGCTTTCAGACAAACTATATATCCCCTCAGGAAGATGAATATGTACTCTTTCTCCATATAGGGTATCAGCCAATTTAATTTCTCTTACATTATATTGATGGTTCATCTTCAAGTCCGTTGTTTTAATGAACATAGAAGTTGACCGCTCTTTTAGGCACTCGTCATAAATATTAAGAAACTGTTCAGTCTGAAATTAAAAACTATCCAAACTAAATAAATTAACAAAAAAAAAAAAAAAATTAATTACCATGATTATTATTTTTACTTGATATTATACTAGAAATATGTAAGAACTGTATACTCTTAAGCAGAACGACTGTAGAATAAATTCAAATTTTACCCATTATATAGCAAAAAATTTACTATCAACAGCACAGATTAACACTATTGTCTTTCACAAGTTCTTTAAACTTTGATATTTACGAACAATTATAATTGGTAAAAATAATTGCGATTAAAAGTGATCACAGGGCTTTAAAATAGTATTCAATTACCTATCGTCCATATAGATAAATAATAAATGATTTACTGTTGTTTTCCATATAAAAATAAGATGAACACTATTTTCCTATATAAGTTCTTTACACCTTGACATTTGTGAGCATTTTTATTTGTTTTAAAAAGCTGCCATTAATTGTGATCTCGTGATGGTTAAATAATTATTTAAATTTCTTGTAACTACATACAGATAAATAACATATGGTTTGTTGTAGTTTCTCTATTAAAAATATTGTATGTCAACTATTATAAAAAGAGGATAGATGAAGGTAAAGAGCACTCTAGTGCTAGTTTTGTTTTGCTTAAGTAGCTGTGTTCCTAAAGTGATTATTGTTTTAATTTGAATTTAATAAATAATAAAAATGTATAACTTTAAAAAAATTCTCATCGAGAAATATCGTGCTGAAAATGAGTCTGCTATCCCACTTACTGTACATCAAGAGCAAAGGGGTATGGGGTTACCTTTTGAAATTATCTCGGAAATGGAGAAAAAATCAAAAAAATTCCAAATTGCGCGTCGTGAGGTGAAGTTCAAAATCTCAGACTTACCTCAAACTGAAACTGATCCTCTGTTTTGGATAAAAAATTCTATTAACGGAATTATAAAACATATAGTAGAGGATGTCAACCCTATAGATAAGATTGGATTAAGTTTTACATCGGATAAATTTAACAATCCTGCATATATTAAATTCACACAGGCGAAGGAGTTAACATTCGAAGACGTTTGGAATTTGCTTGGTGGTGTTTTCCAGAGCAACGCCGAGGGTTTAGACATTGATACATTCAAACTTACTCTGACTCAAATTAAATCCACAATAGGGCAAGGAAGAGTTCGTATGTTACGATACGATAACTATCCTGATGAATGTAAGGGTAGAAAAGGCATTATTGTAATAAAAAACAAGGATAATTTATGTTTACCTAGAGCAATTGTAGTCAGTAAAGCTTATGCTGACAAACGGGGTCTAAAAGATTTAACCGATATTCGACGCAACTACCAAAAGATGCAGGATATAGAAACTCGTAGACTAATCGAAAACTCAGGCGTTATAATTCCAGTAGAAGGTTGCGGTGTAGAAGAGATCAGGAAATTTCAACAATATCTGACGGAGTATAAAATATGTGTCTACTCTTATCGTACAAATGATAGGGTTCTTCTTTATGAAGGTCCAAATGCAAGGAAGAAAATTATTTTATATCATCATAAAAATCATTATAATGTAATTACATCCTGCACCTCTGCTTTTGCATGCAGTTATTATTGTGAAGATTGCCATGTGAAGTATAATACTAAGAATACACACAAATGTCCAGTCGCCTGCCCAGCATGTTTGCAGAAACCTCGTTGTCCTGAAACTACGCAGATTTTGTGCAAGAATTGCAACAGAAGTTTCGTAAGTGTGCAGTGTTTTGATCAACATAAACCTACAGTTTGTAACCAACTAAGACGCTGCAGTAAATGCCATAAATGCCATCGCACGTTCAATAGGTCTATCCACAGTTGCAGTGAAATGTTTTGTAATGTGTGTAAAAAACATCAGTCAGAAAATCATCTTTGTTTCATACAAAAGGATTTTAGAGAACCAGAAAAGAACGTTTTATTTATATTTTTTGATTTAGAAACCCGTCAGGAGACACGATATGATGACGAAGAGGAAACTAAAATTCATGTACCGAATCTTTGTGTTCTGGAACAACGTTGTGAAACATGCATGACCTTAGGTAATTTACCTACATGCAATAAATGTGAACCACGGTTGGTAGTTATAAATACCGGTGACATCATATCTCAATTTATGCAGTATGTGTTAAATATACGACACCAATTTAAAAAAGTTGTTGTCATTGCGCACAATGGCCAAGCTTTTGACCATCAATTTATTCTAAAATATTTACTGGAAAAAACAGGGCATAAACCAGAACTAATTATGAGAGGTTCTAAAATCATATTAATGACAATAGACAAAATAAAATTTATCGACAGTCTTAATTATTTCCCGATGGCTCTATCAGCACTTCCAGCAGCATTTGACCTGCCATTAACCTTAAAGAAGGGATATTTTCCGCATTTGTTTAATACATTAAATAATGCGAATTACATTGGACCTCTTCCGGATAAACCATATTATTCTCTTAATACGATGAAAATTTGCGACGATTGCAATTCTTCGTGTTATAAGCAGGGCTGCAGAAATCACTTTTTAAATTGGTACAATAAAAAGATTGATCAAAAAAGAGAGTTCAATTTTCAAGCAAATCTTCAAGTTTATTGTGTATCGGATGTTCAAATACTTACCCAAGCATGCGTGGAATTTCGGAGAATAATGATGACAGAGTGTAACGTTTGTCCATTCACAGAGGGTACAACAATAGCTTCATCGTGTAATCTGGTTTTTCGAAGAAACTTTTTAAAAACAGAAACAATTGCAATTATTCCTCGAAGGGGGTATCGCAATGTAGATACACAGTCAAAACTCGCAATTAAATGGTTAATAGAGGAATCTAGCAATCGCAATATCAGAATAAAGCATGCTGCCAATGGTAAAGAAATTAAAATTAATGGTGTGAAAGTAGATGGCTATCACGAAGAAACACGTCAGATCTTTGAATTCCATGGGTGCTACTACCATGGTCATGAATGCCTAAGTCGCAATCGGAATAAACCATTAAAAGAAGATCATACTGATACATTGAATGCGCGGCGTAAACGTACAGCGGAAAAAACAGAGAGACTTAGAAATTTAGGGTATGACGTCATAGAGATGTGGGCCTGCAACTATCAAACTAAAGTGAGTGACAATCATGTATTATTATCAAATATAGCGTTAAATCCCAGGGATGCATTTTATGGCGGACGTACAGGAAACGTGCGCACCTATTACAAACCTACCATCAAAGAAAAGATAAAATACATTGATGTTTGTTCTCTGTATCCATGGGTTTGCAAGTATGGTAAATACCCAATCGGTCACCCTGAAATTCTAGTAGGAGAAGAATGCAATGCGTTAAATCTGAACAAAACGGATGGATTAATAAAATGCACGATCCTTCCTCCTCAGGACCTATATCACCCCGTGTTACCACAAAAAATGAATAATAAGTTAATGTTTGTATATTATGTCGTACATGTGGAGAACAAAACCTAAGTTCCTGTAACCATAGTGAGAATATGAGAGCCCTAACTGGAACTTGGGTAATAGACGAGGTTATTAAAGCTATAGAAATGAACTATACTTTACTGCATATATACGAAATTTGGAGATACGAGGTAGTGCAACATACTAAAGAAAACCAAGGATTGTTTACCGATTTCATAAATAAATTTCTAAAAATGAAGCAGCAGGCTTCAGGGTGGCCATCCAGCTGTGACTCACTTGAGCAAAAGGAGCTCTATATTAATAAGGACTTGGAGCGAGAGGATATTCGACTGGAATTTAAAAAAATTCTAAAAAACGCAGGGCTGAGATCCGTTGCCAAATTAATTTTGAACAGTTTTTGGGGGAAATTTGGGCAGCGAGAAAATCAGATTAAAACTACCATTGTTGACAAACCAGAAGAGCTGTACGACATGCTAGCAAATCCTTCAATTGAAATAAACCACATTCAAGAAGTCAATGAGGACGTCGTGATAGTAAATTGGGCGTATAAAGAAGAAGCTGCTGATTCATTACCAACTGTAAATGTATGTATCGCTGCATACACTACAGCGCAAGCGCGACTTAAGCTATACTCATACTTGGAGCAAATAGGGACTAGAGTGTTATATTACGACACAGACTCAGTTATTTATATATCGCGAGAAGGGGAGTACGACCCACCTACTGGATCATTTTTAGGTGATATGACCGATGAATTGGAAAGTGCGTATGGAGAAGACAGTTATATCACGGAGTTTTTATCAGGTGGCCCGAAAAATTATGGGTTTGAGGTGTTTTCTGCGGCGAAAAATAAAAAATTGGGTAAATGTAAAGTTAAAGGATTTTCGTTAAACTTCGAGGCATCGCAAGCAATAAATTTATCATCAATGCGAGATTCTATTGTTGGAGAAAATATAAATACACCAATATCGGTCATTACTCATAACATTCGACGCACAAATCAGCATGATGTAGTGAGTACAACCGAAATAAAGAAATATAGAGTTATGAGTACTAAGAGGAAATTTCTACAAAATCATGACTCACTACCGTATGGACACAAAAAACTTCGAGAAAATAAGATTTAAAATAAATTTATTTTACAGTACCAAAAAATGTACATATTCAGATATAATATATAAGTTTATAAAATAAAATATATGTATATTAAACTATACTTGTTCTATCAATCCAAGAAGAATGACTTCTATCAAACCCCAACCACTTCACTTTTACTTTGCTTCCTTTCCTCTGCAAGATTTTTTCTACCAAATAAACATCCGAGTTTTTCACTTTCTGCAGCTCGTATTCGTAAAATCGACCTGCAATTGTCTGTTTACGGTAATCTTCAAGCTCATACGTCACAGGATATTTATTGTAGACGCGAGTTATTTTAAATATCTCTGGTGACCAGTTCGGTGTATAACCTTTTTCAAATTGTTTTTTAAATTTACTGATTCTGACGTGATCCCCAACATTGTATTTGGTTTTCATTAGCACTTGAGGGTTATAATTAAAAACAGTGTTTAGTAGGTATTGTTCTATCTGTTTGTTATTAACGTCTATAGGCGCCATTTTTATTGTGCGATGTTTAGTGTTATTGTATTCACCGACAATGTTGTCTAGTATATCCAACCACTTATATGTTCCGTTAAAACTGAATTGTTTCCACATTTTCTCTTTCAAAGTTCGATTAAATCGCTCAACAATAGATGCCTTCAGACCACTGTAAGTGGAGTAGTGGTTTATATTATATTTTTTAATAACAGCTTGAAATATTTTGTTGTAAAACTCCTTCCCGAGATCAGTTTGCAAATGTTTTGGCGATCGGTTACTTCTCTCAAACAATATCGTCATAGCATCAGCCACCTGTTCTGCAGTTTTACTTTTTACAGGCACAGCCCACGAGTTATGTTTCGTCGTACCGAAACAATTTATTTTTTTAAAACTCAGGAATTGATTCCTGAGTATTATACAATTTTATTTTTTATTGAAATACAATTGAAACACTTATTAACTACAAAATGATTATTCTATGGACAACTTAAATGTTGAAGATAACGATGAAAAAGAACCCGTCCGGTTATCTTGTATTGTCTTTTTATATGATTATAAAAAGACGTAATTGAAAACATCAGCATTGGAATAATGTTTGCTGACGCTGCGTTTCCCACACTTTGAATGGTTGGGTCGTTGTTCTGTTGCAACCCGAGTCAGCAACGTGCATTTTATCATGTTGCTGAGTTGGCAATTTATCTTGTCTGGTGTGTTGCTTTTTGTTGTGAAGTATCGTCGGATATGACTCCTCCCCTCTTAGAGTAGTGCATGTCCTGTTAAGCGGGACAGGAACGGCTTTAATTCTAATTCGTTTGTACCTTCTAATTATTCTGTGGGCTGTAAAACAGATAATTATTAAAATTATACTAATTATTGATATATGTCCTGTTGAACTATGGAGCATGTGATTGTTGCGCGGTAGCTCTATTTCGTTTAAGTTGGTTATTGAATAGTTCTTTAATTTTTCCAGCGTAATTTCCGGTTTGATGGTTATGATGTTTATCTCGTTGAATGGAAGGTTGATATCTCGGATTTCTAATTGTGTCTTCTCTCTTGTAGAAAAGGTTTCATCTCTGATGGTAATTTCACAGTTTTTAAATCTGATGAGAGTTTGTGTCTTGATGTACATGGATTTTTGATTACAGGTTGAGTTGTATTTTAGAGGTTCCAATGGTTGAATATATAGTTGCCCATATGTAAGGTAATCAATTTCGAGTGTAGGTGATACGAGTTGGAAGGAACAATTTGCAGGCCTTTGCGTTATAATGGCTGCTTCGCATGATTTTGAAATTGGCTTGATTTCGGCTTTATTACAAAAGTACTGACTATATATGTTTCTACATGGTGTTTTAACAAATTGAAATGTCTCTTGTGATATAATAATGTCATTGGGATTAGGAGGGTAGATAATTTTGTTTGCTTTTGGTATAATTTTGATTTGGTAGTAAGTAAATTCATCTTGCATGAATTGTGGTATTTCTATGCTAAAAATTATATTGGTTTTGTTGTAGTATCCTTTAACCGTGACTAAATTAAGGATTGCGTTCATATTTGGAAAGCGGATGTTGTTATTTTCCATTATCTGTTCAATGTATTTGAATTCTTGTACTGTTAGTAAGTTTCTTGAAATTATTTTGTTTTTTGATGATTGTATTATATCTAGCAGATCTTCTAAATGATTGTTCAATTGTTCGATTACATGGTTTAACTTGTAGAAGTGTTGGTCGTATAGTAATACTAATGTAGCAGTGTTTGTGTTATGGATAGATTTCTGTACTTTGTGTTGTAGTCTATTGATATTGGTAACGGTAAAGTTTTGTATGTCTTCTAGCAAAGCAGTCTCGATTAAACGAAGCAAGAATGATCAAAATGAGCTTTATTTAGTGTAACAAAAAATACAAAAATCAACGTCAGTTTCATACAAAATGTATGAAAAGTAAGGCTTTACTATATAGTAAATATTTGAATGAAAAGTAGTTCAAATTTAACTTAGGTTATATTCAACTGAAAGCAGAAATTCCAATTTTCATCCTGCAATTGATCATTTTTCGATCTATTTTTCCATTTTCTGTTATTCATTAAATGAAAATATGGTATTTTAATAACGTAAAATGTGAACAGAGACAGATACATAGTTAGGTTACGAGAACTATATTTTATTTTAAGTATGCTCACAAAGAGAATAAATCAAAATGGCACTTTACACCAAACAAATCAATTTCATTAAATGTTAAGTTGTATTGTAATTTGTGTTTTGCTTTCATGTATAAAATGAACAATACCAATGCCCAAAATCTCATATACACATTTAACTTGATTTAATGATTATATGCACACATGTATGATTTTAAGATGAATGGCTTGCAAAATTTTTATATAACAGCAACGCTAGTAATGGCATTTCATCGAACTATCATTCAATATAAAAAAATACTCTCTCTCTCCCATTGTTATGACATTTATGTCATTATGAAGATTGGTTTTGTATTTAATGCATAATTATGCAATTAAATATTATTTTTATGTTGATACAGCATTAATAAACCATTTTTAATGATTCGATGTATTTCAGGATTGAGAATATAGTGTAGTGTTGTGCTGTGATTGTGAATAAATGTGTAGCAAAATAGAAATTGTGATTAGGTTATGTGTTCATTTTGAAGTGTAAACATTAATCAGCTGATAATATTATTTATTGACAACTGCATGTTGAAAATTTCTTTTAAGCTGAATTATGTTTATAAATTCGATTTTAGTTAATTTTTTCGCATACATAATTTCATTTAACTAAATTAATTATTAATTTTTTATGTTTTCGCGTTCAATTATGTGTATTTTCGTCAATATTATTTTTCTAAATTTATTAAGAAATGAGTTTGACTTTCGTGGTACAACCGATAGAGAATTAGAGCGAGGAAAATATATTTTAGAGGATATCGTTTATATTGAAATGAAAAGCACAAAATTTATAAAAATATAGATCAATTTATAATTAAATTTGATCGTGATTTATTTTGATTTGAAAAAAATGGTATATGTTCAGATCTAATTTCACCCTTTCTTAGTCATTTTATGAAATAAAATTTTAAAAGCTCCAAGTTGCAATAGCTAAAAACTTAAAAAGAAATTTGTACGTTTCGTATGAGTTTCTTGATAAAACGTACATTATTGATACACTAAATAAAGCTCATTTCAAAAACTGAGTATTCATTCTGGCTTTATATATTTAGGATGCTTTGCTTCTAGTCTTCGTACCATTTGTGCGTTAAAATGTATTTGTTCATTAATTTGGTGGTTCAGCGTTTCTTGATTTCTATAGATGTCGTTAAATGAATTTTGAATGTCTATTAAGTCGCGGTTGTCTAGATTTCCAGTGATATCTTTGATGAAAGAGCCTAGTCCGTCAACAAGTCCTCTCTTTGTACGCGTTGGCATGATTTCTCTGAATGTTTGTCTCAGTCGGTCTAATTTGTATTGCGTAATTATTTTTTTGTCGTTTAAAATAATTAAATAGTCTTTATCGGTGGATACTATGGTAGATAGTTGATCTAATTGGGTTTTAATCTGGTCTATTATGTTATAGTAAGGTTCTAACTGAATTATGTGAAGTAACTTGGTATATCCGTTGAAGATTCTTGCCGTTCCTAACTTGATCGGTATAAGTCCGTTATTCGTTTCTAGGGATGTTGTCACTATGTCTTGTCCTGTGGCGTAAGTTGACCTGGAACAGATTTTTAATTTTATTTTTGTGTACCTTTCCGCGATCTGTATCTATGGTAATTCCATTGTCTCTAAGAATTCGGTGTTTCCTATAGGTTGGTTCAATTTTAGTTCGTCTAACTACTTTAACAAATACAGGCTTATTTGTTTCTAGTGTGGGTACTTTCTGTTTAGTTTCATTTAGTTTGTTGATCAATTTTTTCTTTTTGTCTAACGATAGTGAATAAATTTGGTTGCAGAGAAGTTCGTAGTCAGTTTTGCGTTGTTCTAGGTAGTCTGTCTCGTTAGTAAACTGTATTCGGTTTTTGGCGTAATGCCCATTAAGCAGTTCAAATGGGGTTAATTTTGTAAGGGTATGGATTGAATTATTATAGGATAATATGGCTTGGTTCATTATCTGTTCTATTGGATCGTCTTTCTGTTTATAGTGAATGATTTGGATTAGTTCTTTAAGTGTAGAATGTAGACGTTCTACTGGAGAATTTCCGGTTGAATTGTAAGGTGTAGTAGAATGTGTTTGAATGTTATGTTTTTGGGAGAATTTTATGATTATTGTACTTTTAAAGCAAAGTTCGTTGTCGAATATTATTTTATTTGGTGTTCCGTGAAGGCTACAAAAATGAATAATTTTTCCTAGTACTGTTTTGTCCGTTTTGTCTTTTAAATCGTAGGCTGCGGCGAATTTACTGAATTTGTCTATTATTGTTAAGAATAAATGGTGTTGTATTTGAAATATATCCATATGGAGTATCTCCATGGGTTTACTTGGAGTTTCGGTCAATTCTAACTGTAACTGTGGAGGTTGTCGGTCGTATTTAGTCTTCTGACACACAATGCATTTATTTATGTATTCTTGAATAGAATATTTCATATTAGGGAAATAAAACGTTCGTTTGAGATGTTCGTAGTTTTCGATGATACCTCTATGATCTTGTTGGTTATGTTGTTTAGATATTTCTCTTTCCTGGTCGTCAAGAGTAGTCAAATCGATTAGTAAAGTTGTTGATCTGAGTAAGGTAGCCTTAGGACTTGTCTTTCGAGGTTTGTTTCCAATCATTGATTGGTATGCTTGAATTACATATTGGAAACACTCATTTGTGGTGTATATACAAGTTTGCCTTTTGTTTAAACCCGTAAGTTTCCTAAGTTGTTGTGTAATAAGCATTTTAATTCCTCTTTTCCTAGGTATGTGAAGTGTTACTCGTTTCTTTTTATTGAACAGTATTTCTTCTTTTATACTTGCTTCTTTAAGGGTATCTGATAAGTATAGGATTAGTTGTTGATCGAAAGTGTTAATAGAACTTTTAGTTACTGGAATTAAGTTTTCTGGGGTAGAAAGAGTGGTAGATCTATCAACTTCATTTGATGAGTTAGAATCAGAAGTGTTTACTTCGATAGTATTTATTTCTATAGGAACAGCTCTTGAGAGTGCATCTGCGTTAGAATTGAGAATACCTTTTCTACTGTATATCATAATCGAATTCTTCTAATTTTAGTCTCCATCTTACTAATTTGCTATTTGGTTCCTTAAGTGAAAATAGCCACGTTAACGGCTTGTGGTCAGTAACTATGGTGAATTTATGCCCGAATAAATATGGCCTAAAATACTTAGTTGCCCAGACTATTGCCAGTAGCTCCTTCTCTATGGTTGAGTAGTTCTGTTCACTCTTAGAGAGGGTTCTGGATGCATAACATATAGGCAAGTCCTTCCCAATTTGCCCTTGTGATAGTACAGCGCCCAAAGCGACATTGCTAGCGTCTGTGGTCACAATGAATGGTTCATTAAAATCAGGGTATGTCAGGATAGGTTCATTGCAAAGTAATGTTTGACATTTTTCAAAGCATTTAATGTATTCCTTATCTAGGGTGATCTTCTTATTTTTTCTTAGGCATTCCGTCATTGGTTTAGTTATATGAGAGAAATTAGGAATAAATTTCCTATAATAGCCCATCAGGCCAAGAAAGCTTTTAATTTGCTTTTCTGTCCTTGGTAAAGGAAAGTTTTTAATTGCGGCTATTTTATCGGGGTTTGGCTTCTCTCCCTGAGGTGTTACAATGTGGCCTAAAAACCCGATTTCTTTATGTAGAAATTCCGATTTGTCCAGCTGTATTTTAAGATTGGCTGTTTGCAGTTTCTGGAATACTTTACTTAGGTTTTCAATATGCTCTTGTAGCGACGTGGAAAATATAATAATATCGTCCATATAGCACAAGCACGATGTTCCTTGTAGTTCTCCGAGTACGTTGTCCATTACTCGTTGGAACGTACTTGGGGCATTTTTCAGACCGAATGGCATACGAACGTATTCATAGTGGCCAAAATCGACTGAGAAAGCTGTCTTTGGAATATCCTTTGGACTCACTTCTATCTGGTGGAATCCAGATGCTAAGTCCAAAGTAGTAAAGTATAGGCATTTACCCAATTTATCCAATATATCAGTTATATTGGGTAACGGATACCTGTCGGAAATGGTTTTATCGTTAAGCTTACGATAATCGATGACTAGGCGCCATTTAGCTTTTCCGCTAGCATCTGCTTTCTTTGGAACTATCCAAATTGGAGAGCTCCAAGGAGAATATCTGGGTCTGATAATTCCCTGTGCTAACATTTCCATAATTTGCTTTTGTACTTCAGCTTTATGTACATGTGGGTAGCGGTAGCTTTTCGAGAATATGGGCTTTTCGTCTTCGAGATTTATTTCGTGCTTAACTTGATTTGTAAACGTGAGTTGTTGCGCATTCTTTTGAAATATGTCCTCGAATTTAAGACATAACCTTTCAATGGATTTTCTCTCTTCATCGTTTAGATGATTTGTTCTTATCAAATTGGTGATTGATTCGTTTATAGGTTGACAGTCATAGATTTTTTCATCACTGTTCTCAACATGATAATTTTCGAATCTTTCGCCTTCGATTGGATGTTCAATTATAAAAGTGTGTTCTTGGTTACTATAATTGACTACCTCTACGTTAGCATAGTAGTTAGTACTATAGTAAACATCTTCGGGTATTATTAGATTTCCGTGAAGGATCATTGGTTTTAAATATATTTCTCCGTTTTCAATATTAACCGGTACCTTGGCAATAAGTTTGCTACGAGGTAAGATATTATATTGTTGAGATATGTGGTTCAATTTAAATTGAAGTGGAATAGTTACTTGAGGTAATATTAACTGAGATTTAGCTAGATCGATTTGAATTTTCAATTGTTGCATCGATTCTAAACCGATAAGACCATCGAAGTAGTCGTGGAATTTAAACAGTAAAAATTCTAATGGCTGTTTGGTTTTAAATTCTTCGAATCCATCGATAATTACAGCTTTGTCGATGGTGTGCGTATTAAATAACGTTTTTATTTTTGTGGGTTCAATTGGAATTATAGAGTTTTTGTTGACAAGAATAGGGTTTAAGAAAGATTTAGTGGAACCAGTGTCTATTAATAGTTTGAGAGTTTTATATTGTGATTTAATTTCGATAAAAGGTAATCTATAACCAGAGTGGTTATTTACTGTTAAATATCCGATTGGTTGACTGAGGCTTCTTGGTGAAAATCCTCGTCTTGAATTTCGGTATCTAATGATGGATAGTAATTTTTATGTACGATTTCTTGAATTGGTGAAGGTTGTTCAATTATATCTGAGTTAAATGGTTGATTGTCACCGTTGTATGTTGATTGAGGTTCTTCGTAATATTCTTGGTAATCCTGATAAGGATAATGATTGTCATAAGGATTGGATTCGACATTAAAGAGTTCTTGTGATTTAAATTTAGGAGGTCCTCTTTGTTGAAATTGGAATGGTGTTCGAGGTTGGAAAGGTCGCTGACCATAAGTAGGCTGTTTATATTTTTCTAAGTTGGATGACGTATATAGGTTCAGGCTTCGAATATTGTTGATGATTAGGTGGTATATTATGTCTGTTAAGTGGAATTGGATTTTGATGGGTAAAAGGGCGATGATTAAAGTATTGAGGTTGGTTGTATGGGTAAGGTTTTCGTTGATGTGGCGTGAAATTATTTCGATATTGTGGATTGTACGTTATTAGAGGTTTTGGTGGTAGTCTTGGTGGAATGTTATGAGGATGTTTATATGGTTCCATTGATTTGTGCTTCATGTACCCAATGTTTTGTTCTTTCAAGCAGAAGCTGAGTGCTTCTGGTAAGGTAGTGGGTCTCATGGCTCGAATCATTGAACCCATTGGTTCTCTGAGTCCAGCCAGAAATACAGAGAGACACATAGAACTATATAATGATTGTTTAGCTGCCATGATGGTTGTTCTATTCTCATTTCGAGGAGTGTTGATATTAGCACTGTTAGTCATAGTGTTTGATATATCGACAACTCGTGAGAAGAATTTTTCTACGGTTTCTGAGCCTTGGGATAATCTATGTAGATCTCGTATGAGACTGGTCTCATCGCGTTTATCGGCATAGTGGGTAATTAAATTGCTACGAATTTGTTCCCAGTTTATTTCTGTTCCATACATCAATAAAACATCGTTTACATCGCCAATTATTTTGTTGCGGATTGCTCTGATGATAATTGATGTATATGTAGGATTATTAATGCAAGCTGGATTGCATATGGTTAAGATTTCCTCTACATTTTGGATGAAATCGTAAAGTCCGTTTTTGTCGCCTTTGTATGAAGGTAAATCCTTGATGGCGTCAGGGATTTTTAATTGATTTATTACTCGATTGACCGAGTCAACTCGGCGAGCTTCTTCTTCTTTTTCTAACATGATTTGTTGTGCTTGTATTCTTCGGTGTTCGTCGATACGATCCTGAAGTCTTTGAGCACCGATTCTTTCTGTTTGTTCTTCCAAAAGTATCCGTTGAGGATTAATTTGGTTTAAATTTAGCATGTTTAGACTTTCTTCACTCATAATTTTTCTTTCTGTTTCTTAACTATTTAGAATTTACTTAGGTAACACAAATCAAAACTATATATATATATATTTAACAAAATTTGTTTTAAAAATATTTACGGACGAGATAGAGGAGTTTAATAATTTTCTTTAGGGGGTTTCAATTCGTTACTTACCAGAGAATAATTACAATCAGTGTCTTTTGATATACCATCATCAGAGCCTATATGATTGTTTACTAAAGATGTTTATTGCTTCCTCCCTTCTCGTTTCGTAGTATACACTTATTTTAACTTTTATTGATTTTTTGTTTTCACTGTTTTGGTACTAACGCCAAGTCGTTTTATTATTATTTATATATGTTTATTATTTCTATTTTGCTTACCGCTGGTGGGGGCAAAAATAGATAATCAGGAAAAAAAAAATATTATTAGTTTGTTATTTTATTCACTTAATAATTATCTATTATAGGTTGATATTCTCTCAATCTATAATATTGTTTGTGATCTGATTATTGGCACTATTTCTCGATATTCTTTCGAGATTCACTATGGTGATAACCGATATCTTATTTATGATCACTTAAATATAGTTAATTTAGCACGTTTTCACAATATTCACTTGTTTATTATATGCATAAACTAATTTATTTTCTATTTAAACAATTGTATTTTCGGTAGGGACAGATTATTAAAATAATCCGCTATCAACTGCGCCAGTTATGTTTCGTCGTACCGAAACAATTTATTTTTTTAAAACTCAGGAATTGATTCCTGAGTATTATACAATTTTATTATTTTATTTTTTATTGAAATACAATTGAAACACTTATTAACTACAAAATGATTATTCTATGGACAACTTATATGTTGAAGATAACGATGAAAAAGAACCCGTCCGGTTATCTTGTATTGTCTTTTTATATGATTATAAAAAGACGTAATTGAAAACATCAGCATTGGAATAATGTTTGCTGACGCTGCGTTTCCCACACTTTGAATGGTTGGGTCGTTGTTCTGTTGCAACCCGAGTCAGCAACGTGCATTTTATCATGTTGCTGAGTTGGCAATTTATCTTGTCTGGTGTGTTGCTTTTTGTTGTGAAGTATCGTCGGATATGACTCACGCATATTTCGAGAATGTATCAATGACTGTTAATATGTATTTGTAGTTCTTATTTATTTTAGCGTAATTCTGCATTTCTACTAAATCCGCCTGCCAAAGGTCATCTATGCCCCGAATTTTAACTTTTCTTCGAGGAAAATTCTTGCGTGCTGCTGCGTGGAGTTCTTTTACCACCTGTTGTCGAGTCATGATAAAAATACGTGACGCAATCTAAGATTTTGTTAAACTTAGAAGGATATAAAACTACGCGCGAGTTTATATAGGTTCAGTATAGAATAGAGCATTACACGAGTTATACACACGAAATCGAAAATATAAAATGTCTTGTGATAAAAAAACCTTCATGGAAACGGATTCAGTGTGTCGCGAAAGACGAAAAGAAAATGTATCGGGGTATGATGTCTGCGGTTTATACAACTCGTATGATTTTGGATTCCGTATGAACAAGATACAAAACCGATTAAAATCTTTTGAGAAATTGTGGGATAAGTGGTTCATCGACCCATTACAGTTATCTCGAGCAGGGTTTTATTATACCGGCGTAGATGATCGTGCCATGTGTTTCAGCTGCAAGGGAGCCCTCGAGGATTGGAATATCACTGATGATATATGGGACGAACATGCATTCTGGTTCCCTACATGCCAACACATCAAAAACATCAAGGGTGAAAAGTTTATTGATTCAGATAATGATTGATTGCAAAAATGATGATAAAGATGCGTAGTGTTCCCATTCTTTGGAGTTTAGTACGATTTTCTTACCCCCACTCGTAAACATAATACGTCTCTCGTTATTTCTACAGGTCAGTTTTACATCGCAATTTCCAGTAGTTTTTGGTAATTCAGCAAAGGAAATGTTATTTTTACAACTGAAGTGGCTTTTTATTGTTTGTAAATTATTGAAAACTGCAGTTGTCCATGCGTCAGCACTTAGTATATGAAACACTGTATTTTTGAACAAGATTATAGTAGTTTTAAAAGTGTTAATATCGTAACCAATGTTGACATAACACGTATGTTGATTGTTTAAAAAATATGTATGAGATAACAATAAATTAGGTACGGTCACCATCTTCTTTTCAATTAAATTATTAACTCTTTTTACTTTAACAAGATTATTCATGTTTTAAGTTTAAACGAAAACTAGTTTCTTAATAAAAACACTCCCGTATTTACACTATTCAAGAGTAGTGCTATTTTTTTTGAAAAGTGTTCTTCATTTCTAAATCGTGTTGAATCATGTTACGACTTGTGAATATCCTTTAATCACTTGCTGAATTCTTTTTTAAAATGTTTCTTTATTTTTGCATCATTTTCTAACTGCTTTTTAATATTGAATAATTTTATAAAATTTTTCATCGATTTACGTTTACATCTGTGTAACAAAAACACACAACAATATTGGCCGCAAACCCCGGTGAATAAACTCTGTAATTGTTTATTATTGTGAGTAATACATTTACTGTTATATTTGAGAAACCTCTTAATCTCTGGATATTTTGCTGGTGATCTTCCATAGGAATCGAAGAATTCCCCATATCCATTTGATGTAAAGTAAACTGCTAACCAATGTTGTTCAGGTTTATCTGATTTATCAGAATTAATCACATACAAAGCTGGTTTTGATTTAACCTTTTTTGGGGTCGTGTTGATTGCAAAAACACCTTGAAAATATTTCTTAGTAAATTTATGTGATTTCAGTGCTTTTTGAATATCTAGAGTGGTCATTGTATTGGCAATCATTGTACGAGGCAACATTGTAAATAAAGTTGTATTATTAGAATTGTGTGGTATTTATATTACTAATAGTTCGTTACAATATTACGATTTTTATCAATTTCTAGAGTAGTATCGTATTCCAGGTACACTAAACATGTTTTAGTGGTATTAAGAGGTTCCCCAAATCTTGCCTCTAGTCTTAAACTTCCTTGATTCGTTAGAGAGTTACATGATGAACTACTCGACATGTCTGAAGTTAAATCAAAGGCTAACATGAAATACCCATTCTTGAACATTTCTTTGGTAATCAAATTTCCTTGTGGTGAGTGTAAAATCCCACTTGCTGTAAATAATGTAGAATACGCTCTAGCATAGCCAACTCCTTCCGTGAAATTCATTTCTATAGGCGCATTGGGGGTTTGTATTCCATTCAAATAGAGCGCGAACGATGTCATTTTGTTATTTTTAAAATTATATGGGTTTTTAGATCTTTTCCCTGTATATGCATCATTATCTACCATTGTAAATATTAGATTAGTTGGAAGCTGTCCAATTACTATATTATCCAGTGAAATTGAGCTCCCTCCGGATGGTATTGTAAATGATTTAATTTCATTACGCTTGTAGTGATATTTTGCAGTTGTTTTTTCAAGTATTTTGTGATGAGCAATTAATATATTTGGGTTTATATGGGCATGCCTCATGTAAAGTGTAGCTTCAATGATTTTTACCACGGAAGTATCTGTATCCGCACTGAATATATAAAATTCCGGTTTATTCAATGTTAACGAGATTCGTAAATCTACGTTGTTTAACAATAACAAAGGTTGATTGAGCATGTCGGCATGCAATTTTCCGTATACTTCCACAACTCCACTGTTTTTAGTTAAAGCTGCTCTTGCTTTTAATCCGTCGTTTTCTGCAAATTTATCAAGACCTTTTGTCTCCATGATCCATCCAGGTAATTGCAAATGTGTTTTATATGCATCATCGCCGTAATTTAATAGTTGTTCTAAATATGCTCGGTAACTGTAATTCCCATCTGTAGAATTTATATTTTTCCCATTTAAAGAAATGTTGACCTGGTGAAACAGGGAATGTAACATATTGTTGATCATGCCAGGTTGATCTTTATCTGTCTCTACATATAACTTACCATCATTCTTTGTTAACTGAATTTTCAGACATAAGTTTATGGATGATAAATCCAAATATGTATCACCTTGACCGTGACAAGCAAATTCAATTACTGACTGATTTTCTAAACTCGTAATGGGTTTGTATGCCACTTCTTCATTTTTCAAAATATTTGTTTGAATTGCAGGTGGTTGAAATAAATCTAGTTCCGATTTCATACATTCGGTAAATGCCATTATGAAAAAATATCAATAATACGTTTCTTGTTTGATATATTTTTTAACTTTTGTTTTCTCTTTTTCACTCTGCCACGAGTGACTTTCAACTGTTTACAAGGACTTGTAAAACGGTCTTTTATTGATTTTTTAGCTCCTGTACCAGACATTTGCTTAATTTTTTGTGCTGTTTTATCTCGTAATTTATCAACAAGTTGTATTGATCTATCACGAAGTATTTCATTAATCGGTTTTTGTGTCTGAAGAATATCTGAACCAATCTGTAGCGCTTCACTTTTTAAACCTTGTAAAGCTGACGATAGTAATGGTTTTAAGTATCGAAATATTCCACCGAAAAATCCGCCCAACCCTCTTCCTTTTTGATACACTCTTTGAGTTCGTAATAGTGGCCCAAAATCGTCGTAACTGTAACTTCCACCAGACTGATCAGAATAATATCTTGTGTAATGTCTATCCATTATTTTTTTGTTTAGTGGTCATTGAGCTGTGTGCAACTGCTTTATATACCTTTTCGAAAGTGTAAAACTAAACAGGTCATGAATAGTCCGTCTTCAAAATTCACTTGTTCTCCGTGTTCATCTGATTAAAATACTTATTTCTGATATACTATGTTTTTCAATAGGACAATATTGGATATTATCTATTGTGTATGATCGTGGTATACTTTTATCTTTAACTGCTCCTAAGGGATACATATACAAACTTTTTACTGACGTATCTCCAATAATTTGAGGTTTAATTATAACACAATAAAAGCATATGTATAAAGGAAATGGAATATCCCGAGTTATTAAAATTTCGTCCATATATTTCTCTTTTAATTGTTTTATTTTACTCTGCTTTTCTGTTGTCAACTTGTAATTTTTAACATCGTTTTTAATAGATTTTATAAACTCAGGCCATTTTACCTCTTCGATCTGAGAAAATATCGCATCAAAAAATTTCTCCACTGTATATTCCTCATTGCATAGTAGTATTACGTTAACTTTCTCCAACACTTTAAGTTGAATAAATGGTTTATTATCATTTTTAATATAGGTGAATTGTCTTATTACAGTTTTTCCCTGGTACCGATCAAAGAATTTTGACCCATTTTTCTTAAGTTCTTCATAGAATTTCGGAGCTGTATTTAACAAATCGATTAAGTTTTCATTTGTCCAGCCCAACTTTTCGGGGTGTTTAATTCGAATTTTTGGGGTAATTTCCGGTGCCTTAACACTTATAGAAGTATGAGTCACGCTAGTTAACCCAACATACCATTTCTCGTTAGAATCTAAATATATGGTATTTGAGAGCTTTACCGTGAATCTCGATAATGAATTTTTAGGGTAATATTTTAAAGAGCTGTTACTTAAACGAGTTACGTGGGTAAAATTATCCATCACTGTTCGCGATATAATTGCTATTAAAATAATAAATACAAACACAGTTTTTATCCTTTATATAACTTTTTTATTTTAAAATTTTTATTGAATTGTTGTCCAAGATGGATTTTGTATCCGTCCCGGTTCACTACGTTTTATTGTTTGAACTGTTAATGGGCGTTTACTTTTCCTTACGGGTAAGTCTAAAGTTGTTTGTTGCGATCCTGATTTCAGAATCAGTGAAACAATAATAAATAATACACTACAAATTTTAATAAAAAAACAAGGTTGGGCTTCTTTAGTTTAGCACATCCTCAAAAATCATGTTTAACATATCTACAAATACAAAACCTTTTACTGAACCTAACTGTTGGAACTACATACATCAAATAAGATGATATTTTATTACTATAAAAATTTTATTACACCAATAAAAATACTGAGACTTAGAAAAATTGCTTTTTCCAATCAACTTTTTCTGAAAGTATTTAAGACTGAGCTAATGTTCTTAGCAATCACTTTGAATTTAGCGTGCCTGAACCATTAACGAATTCTAGTTGTGTTACGTTTAAAGTTTTTTTCATCAACTAACGTGTGTGTAAAAATATTATTTGTTATTATAACTATAATACATTTGCTGTTTTGTTGATTAATATTTTGTAGTTTTTTTCTTGTAGAGTATATTGACATAAATTTTACTCGGAATTGGATGGCCATTATCGGCCAATTCTAGAGATGTTGATCCAGGTCTGACTATAACATGAGGTTGTCTAGTGTATTGTCTACATAAAACCACCTCGTGCTAAAGTCGCTTGACCAAGGTATTTTTTTAAGAATTTTTTTCTTGTAGAGTATATTGACATAAATTTTACTCGGAATTGGATGGCCATTATCGGCCAATCCTAGAGATGTTGATCCAGGTCTGACTATAACATGAGGTTATCTAGTGTATTGTCTACATTAAACCACCTCGTGCTAAAGTCGCTTGACCAAGGTATTTTTTTAAGAATATTTTCTTGTAGAGTATATTGACATAAATTTTACTCGGAATTGGATGGCCATTATCGGCCAATCCTAGAGATGTTGATCCGGGTCTGACTATTACATGAGGTTGTCTAGTGTATTGTCTACATTAAACCACCTCGTGCTAAAGTCGCTTGACCAAGGTATTTTTTTAAGAATATTTTCACCGCCCAGGTGGCGCAGTGGTTAAAGCTGCGGCAGTTGGAGCGGGAGGTACCGGGTTCGAATCCCGATAGGGGCAGGATGGCAAAGGGATTTTTCACCATACGATTACGATCGGTGGTGTGAATGAACACATCTATGACCCCCTGTTGGAGTGCAGAATTCATGGGCCGACCCATCTTCCATGTCAGTACTATAGGCTGGCATGGAGCTATGCAATGTGCAGATGGTTCTACGTAAATCGGACCTATAGCCGTACGTCCTCGATTTGGCTGTAATGGCGTAAGGTAGGACGTAAATAAGCGAACCGCGAAAGAGTTGGAAGTGCCTCGAGCCCCAAAACAGATAGTAGAGATAAAAACAAACAAACAAACAAACAAACAAGAATATTTTCTTGTAGAGTATATTGACATAAATTTTACTCGGAATTGGATGGCCATTATCGGCCAATCCTAGAGATGTTGATCCAGGTCTGACTATAACATGAGGTTGTCTAGTGTATTGTCTACATTAAACCACCTCGTGCTAAAGTCGCTTGACCAAGGTATTTTTTTAAGAATATTTTCTTGTAGAGTATATTGACATAAATTTTACTCGGAATTGGATGGCCATTATCGGCCAATCCTAGAGATGTTGATCCAGGTCTGACTATAACATGAGGTTGTCTAGTGTATTGTCTACATTAAACCACCTCGTGCTAAAGTCGCTTGACCAAGGTATTTTTTTAAGAATTTTTTTCTTGTAGAGTATATTGACATAAATTTTACTCGGAATTGGATGGCCATTATCGGCCAATCCTAGAGATGTTGATCCAGGTCTGACTATAACATGAGGTTGTCTAGTGTATTGTCTACATAAAACCACCTCGTGCTAAAGTCGCTTGACCAAGGTATTTTTTTAAGAATATTTTCTTGTAGAGTATATTGACATAAATTTTACTCGGAATTGGATGGCCATTATCGGCCAATCCTAGAGATGTTGATCCGGGTCTGACTATTACATGAGGTTGTCTAGTGTATTGTCTACATTAAACCACCTCGTGCTAAAGTCGCTTGACCAAGGTATTTTTTTAAGAATATTTTCACCGCCCAGGTGGCGCAGTGGTTAAAGCTGCGGCAGTTGGAGCGGGAGGTACCGGGTTCGAATCCCGATAGGGGCAGGATGGCAAAGGGATTTTTCACCATACGATTACGATCGGTGGTGTGAATGAACACATCTATGACCCCCTGTTGGAGTGCAGAATTCATGGGCCGACCCATCTTCCATGTCAGTACTATAGGCTGGCATGGAGCTATGCAATGTGCAGATGGTTCTACGTAAATCGGACCTATAGCCGTACGTCCTCGATTTGGCTGTAATGGCGTAAGGTAGGACGTAAATAAGCGAACCGCGAAAGAGTTGGAAGTGCCTCGAGCCCCAAAACAGATAGTAGAGATAAAAACAAACAAACAAACAAACAAACAAGAATATTTTCTTGTAGAGTATATTGACATAAATTTTACTCGGAATTGGATGGCCATTATCGGCCAATCCTAGAGATGTTGATCCAGGTCTGACTATAACATGAGGTTGTCTAGTGTATTGTCTACATTAAACCACCTCGTGCTAAAGTCGCTTGACCAAGGTATTTTTTTAAGAATATTTTCTTGTAGAGTATATTGACATAAATTTTACTCGGAATTGGATGGCCATTATCGGCCAATCCTAGAGATGTTGATCCAGGTCTGACTATAACATGAGGTTGTCTAGTGTATTGTCTACATTAAACCACCTCGTGCTAAAGTCGCTTGACCAAGGTATTTTTTTAAGAATTTTTTTCTTGTAGAGTATATTGACATAAATTTTACTCGGAATTGGATGGCCATTATCGGCCAATCCTAGAGATGTTGATCCAGGTCTGACTATAACATGAGGTTGTCTAGTGTATTGTCTACATAAAACCACCTCGTGCTAAAGTCGCTTGACCAAGGTATTTTTTAAAGAATTTTTTTCTTGTAGAGTATATTGACATAAATTTTACTCGGAATTGGATGGCCATTATCGGCCAATCCTAGAGATGTTGATCCAGGTCTGACTATAACATGAGGTTGTCTAGTGTACTGTCTACATTAAACCACCTCGTGCTAAAGTCGCTTGACCAAGGTATTTTTTTAAGAATATTTTCTTGTAGAGTATATTGACATAAATTTTACTCGGAATTGGATGGCCATTATCGGCCAATCCTAGAGATGTTGATCCAGGTCTGACTATTACATGAGGTTGTCTAGTGTATTGTCTACCTTAAATCACCTCGTGCTAAAGTCGCTTGACCAAGGTAATTTTTTAAGAATTTTTTTCTTGTAGAGTATATTGACATAAATTTTACTCGGAATTGGACGGCCATTATCGGCCAATCCTAGAGATGTTGATCCAGGTCTGACTATTACATGAGGTTGTCTAGTGTATTGTCTACATTAAACCACCTCGTGCTAAAGTCGCTTGACCAAGGTATTTTTTTAAGAATATTTTCTTGTAGAGTATATTGACATAAATTTTACTCGGAATTGGATGGCCATTATCGGCCAATCCTAGAGATGTTGATCCAGGTCTGACTATTACATGAGGTTGTCTAGTGTATTGTCTACATTAAACCACCTCGTGCTAAAGTCGCTTGACCAAGGTATTTTTTTAAGAATATTTTCTTGTAGAGTATATTGACATAAATTTTACTCGGAATTGGATGGCCATTATCGGCCAATTCTAGAGATGTTGATCCAGGTCTGACAATAAAATGAAGTTGCCTAGTGTATTGTCTACCTTAAACGACCTCGTGCTAAAGTCGCTTGACCAAGGTATTTTTTTAAGAATTTTTTTCTTGTAGAGTATATTGACATAAATTTTACTCGGAATTGGATGGCCATTATCGGCCAATCTTAGAGATGTTGATCCAGGTCTGACTATAACATGAGGTTGTCTAGTGTATTGTCTACCTTAAACCACCTCGTGCTAAAGTCATTTGACCAAGGTAATTTTTTAAGAATTTTTTTCTTGTAGAGTATATTGACATAAATTTTACTCGGAATTGGACGGCCATTATCGGCCAATCCTAGAGATGTTGATCCAGGTCTGACTATAACATGAGGTTGTCTATTATATTGTCTACATAAAACCACCTCGTGCCAAAGTCGCTTGACCAAGGTATTGTTTTAAGAATTTTTTATAGTAGAGTATATTGACATAAATTTTACTCGAAATTGGATGGCCATTATTGGTCAATTTTAGGTTTGGTAATCTTTTTCTGACTATTACATAATATAGACCAATATATTTTCTACCTTAAACTATCTCTTTTTTGTGTGACTTCGGCGTATGGTTCTGAATTACCTATATTAAAATACATAAGTCGAAAAAATAACACTCAAGTGTTTTAATTTGTACTAAAAATTCTTATAGGAAAGTACTTAATTTCCAATGGGAATTGTATTTAACAGTGTGATACCTACACATTCAAGAAATCTGGGATCTGTGACATACTTCACATCCGTAGTGTAATCAACAAGAACTCTACTTTGTGATATTTGCTCCATCTCGCTAGCATTATTTTTCTCAACTCAAACTTGGGTGATCTCGGTATTTCCATCTCGCGTTCAATAGAGGGCGAAACTCAAATAAACAAATAATCAACACGAAAACAAAAATCGGGTTTAAATATGATTTTTTTAATTATTAATATTTTGGACTCGCATCAAGCAAGTAGTGGTGGATGATAAATAAAGTGAACAATTTTGTGAACAAAAAGAAAAATTAAATATATTTATAAGTTAACAAATTATAACTTAATAAATAACAATTTGTGTATTTAATAATTGTGAAGCTACATAACAAACATAAACTCTATAATAAACCACGGAACAACATTTATATTGGTGACCTCGACACCCGTTTTTACGGGACAAGGAGTTTATCGCAGTGCAATTAACCCAAATAAAACTTGGTGCGGTATGAATTCTGTAAACCCGTACCAAGTGCAGGGTATGTAAAAATTTGTTTTTAAGCAACTCACAAAAATTTAAACAAAATTTTTTTTTTGTTTTACGTTTTTTCCTCGCAACGCAACCATTCGTTGATTACAACATTCAACAAATGAAAATTGGATTGTGTCCAACACAAGAAAACATATAAAAAAAAACGCCATCACCGCATGGACAATATTCATCATCATCACTATATCAAGCAACGGGACCTGTAAGACATTAAAAAAAGGAAACATCATCACCATATCGGAGCAACGGGATCAATAATATACATCTTCAAGGAAACACCATTAACATCATCGTCAACAGCAGCAGTTACAAAATACGCTAAGTGTGGAAATTTTATTTTTCAATTTTCTTAATTTACATTTATACATTTTCAATAGTATTGAAGATTTATTTTTTTCCTCTCACACAATCAATTTCACACTTATATTTTAAAATTTTTTTTATATTATATTTATTGTTTAAAATCTGAATAATTGTAAATTATTCACCACTGCTCGGTTACATTACGCGATTCAAGAAGAAAAGTTTTTCTCAAATAATTTTGTTTTCGTGGGGCATTTATTATAAAAAAAATAATTTTTCTCTCTCTCTCTCTCTCTCTCTCTCCCACATTGGGTGAACTGTCCACGAATTTGTGGAGTTCTGGTAAAATTGTGAGTATATTCAGTTTGTTCATAAGCTTTTGATTATTCGTATACGTTGCGCGATTCTATCACTAAGTATTCGAAAACTACAGAAATGGGCAACGGGAACGATCAGCCAACTATTAATAATCAACAGGAAGACACGAACATGGATACCAATGAACAAAAACACTTGGAGGTATCAGCCGCAAGTAGTTTAATCAAATTACAGCCATTTTGGCCGCACAAAGCTCAAAATTGGTTCTTGCTGGCCGAAATACAATTCGACCTTCAAGCAATTAGAACAGAGAAGCAAAAATATTTGCACACGCTTTCGTCACTGTCGCCAGAGACATGCGACAGTATCTCTGATTTCCTTGCAAACCCACCGACCACAGACCAATATGTATCACTTAAACGATTGTTGTTGGAACGATTAGCGCCGTCGTTTGAGAGGCAGTTAGAAGCCCTCATCACGGACCAGGGGATTGGCGACCGTAAACCTTCCGAGGCGCTAAGACGGATCCGTACACTTGCGGGCAATAATTTCACAGACAAGATCATAAGATCACTGTGGATCAAAAAGATGCCCGAACTAATTAGATTAGCTCTTGTCGCTCAACCTGATACTATACAGGTTGAAACGCTAGCAAAAACAGCGGACAAGATGTACGAGGTCATTAACATCGGCCAACAACAACCAAGCATATCACAAGTTTCTTTTCGGGAGTCCCGACCTACTGTTCGTACAAACCAGGTTGCATCAACGAGTAAAAATAGTGGCTCGCTCGAATTCAGGCTTACTCGGCTCGAGGCCAAATTGAGTGGCTTACTTCGAGACCGAAGCAACTCGAATGTGAGACGAGGACCATCACATTCTAGAGCACGAGCACGCAGCTCCAGCAATTACTCTCGTCGTCACGGCAGATGCTGGCACCATACCAAATTTGGTAAAGCTGCTAAAAACTGCATCCAACCGTGCAATTTCACGTCAGTACAACAATCATTGGCTCACAACATCAACAAGATGGATGTATGTGAAAACCAATCAAAAAACATATAAGTCACTGGGACGGGACCCAAATCACAAACACCCAAAATACGTCTCGGTTATTCGCATTCGACCGAATAAACCGAATTACTTATTTAGTCGACACTGGCGCTGACCTTTCGGTTATTCCAGTTTTCAATTATAAAAACGAATTTAGTGTATTTAAACGAAATTCGGATCTAGTACTATCGGCCGCCAATGGCACAACCATCCACACTTATGGCACCAAGTTGCTGCAGGTGGACCTCGGGCTTAAGCGAACCTTCACACATGCATTTATACTTGCTGCTGTGAATCGCCCGATCATTGGCGCCGACTTTTTATGTAAATTCGGACTTTTAGTTGATCTCAGAAATAAACGGCTGATTGATTCAGCGACTAAGCTGTCAATCAATGCCACCATGGTTCGACTCGATACACCGACACCGATCCATTTTACGATCAATAACGGTTATGGCACTCTGCTGAAAAAGTTTCCACAACTCACAGCAGAGCCAAATTACAAACTGCCAGTCCGACACAACGTGGTTCATCATATTGTAACAGCAGGCCATTTGCCTGTGGCAAGGCCACGTAGACTAGATCCAGTTCGTCATAAAGCTGCACTAACAGAATTTCAACATATGGTGGAACTAGGGATTTGTCGACCATTGGCATCCCCCGTTTCATGTCCATTACACATGGTGAAAAAGAAAGATCACGATTGGCGACCATGTGGGGATTACCGTCGGTTGAACACGGTCACAACACCTGATCGTTACCCGATACCCCACATTCAAAATTTTTCCATGCACTTGCATGGTTGCAAAATTTTTTCGAAAATCGATCTTGTCAGAGCCTATCATTTAATTCCCGTAGCTGCTGAAGACGTACATAAAACGGCAATTACGACCCCATTCGGCCTTTTCGAATTTACTCGAATGCCATTCGGTCTACGCAATGCCGCACAAACGTTTCAGCGATTCATGAATCAAGTTGTTCACGATCTTGATTTCGTTTTTGTCTACATTGACGACATTCTTGTGGCATCACAATCTGAGGAACAACACAAGCTTCACTTAGAAAAACTATTCCTAAAGTTGACTGAGTTTGATGTTCATATCAACAGTTCTAAATGCGTTTTCGGCGTATCAACTCTTGATTTCCTCAGCCACAAGATAACCCCTAATGGTATTTTGCCGTCAGAAGAACGAATTAACGCCATTAGGGAATTCCCAGCTCCTAGCTCAATAAAGCACATTCAGCGATTCATCGGCATGGTAAATTACTACCACCGATTTATACCGAAGCTTGCTGAAATACTCGCACCAGTTCACAGCCACCTGGCAGTACTTCTACGTAAGCCCAAAACAGCTAAGAATTTTTCTTGGCCCGACGAATGTCAACTAGCATTCACGTCGCTTAAAGCCGAACTTGCGAAGACAACACTTCTACATCATCCACTAAGCGACTCAAAGTTTAGTATTACAACCGACGCGTCAAACACAGCTGTCGGCGCTGTTCTACAACAGTACGTAAATAAGTGTTGGGAGCCTTTGGGATTCTTTTCTAAGAAACTCTCGGATGCCGAAAAGAAATATTCCGCATTCGATCGGGAATTACTGGCAATATATCTAGCGATAAAACACTTCAGATATTTTGTTGAAGGTCGGGACTTTACAATTTACACCGACCACAAACCTCTGACTAGAGCAATTCAATCTAAAACTGAACGTAATCCAAGGCAATCTCGCCACTTGGATTATATTAGTCAATTTACCACTGACATCCAGCATGTTTACGGGCAAGACAACGTTGTCGCGGACACATTATCCCGCACAACCGACAACGAACTGGCCACAGTCGAGAATCACTTCGACTTAAAAACAATCGTCGATTCACAACAAGCTGACCTAGAACTTCAGAATTTACTTTCTGGTTCCAAATGTCGCAATAGTTCATCACTGCAACTAGCGCTTGTCAAACTACCCGGCCTTGAAATCTTCTGCGAAATATCTACGGGCTACAATCGCCCGTACATCGCAGAACCACTACGCCGGGCTATCTTCGACGCATTACATAATATATCACATCCTGGTGTCCGTGCTACTCGTAAATTGGTTACTGCTCGTTATTTTTGGCCCAGTATAAACAAAGACGTAAGCCACTGGGCTCAGTCTTGTTTATCCTGCCAACGTGCTAAAATCCATCGGCACACAAAATCACCCCATGGACAATTCGAAATTCCATCTGGTCGATTCGAGCATATCCATATAGATATCGTAGGACCACTTCCTCCATCTAATGGTTACTCTTATATTCTCACCTGTGTCGATCGCTTCACTCACTGGCCCGAAGCTTACTGCATGACAAATATGTCAGCTGCAACCATTGCCACAACATTTGTCAATAATTATGTTTCACGATTCGGTGTACCCCTTAATATAACAACTGATCAAGGAACGCAATTTGAGTCGAAACTTTTCACTGAGTTAACAAAACTCCTTGGCTCAACTCGTATACGTACAACGGCTTATCATCCACAAGCCAATGGCATGGTCGAACGCTTCCACCGGCAACTCAAAGCAGCGTTAATGGCCAGAAGCAATACAATTCATTGGAGCTCGGAACTACCGATCGTTTTACTCGGTATCCGAGCAACAGTAAAAGAAGATCTGAAGTGCTCACCTGCTGAAATGGTTTATGGACAAACCATCAAGCTACCAGGTGAGTTTTTCGTCGAAAATCCTCTTTCACCTTTACCAACTAGCGACACAGTCGTCGACCAACTGCGACAAACCATGCAGGATCTTGTTCCGAAATCACCACGTCAGTCTAAACATGACGATGTTTTTGTGCCAAAGTCACTTGCCACTTGTGATTTTGTGTTCGTAAGAACAGACAAGGTTCGCACGGGATTATCTCCTCCCTACGAAGGTCCATTTAAAGTCATTAGACGCCTTCGAAAACAATTCACCGTGTCAATTAATGGAAAAAATCAAACCATTTCAATTGACCGGCTTAAACCGGCTTACGGCATACTATGTTCAACTGATCAAATATCAGTTCGGAAACCGCATAAAACTGTTCGTATCGCAGCCAATCACACTGTGTTCTCTTAGGGAGGAGGACTCACTTGCGGGGGAGTCCTGTGGCGACTCACGTATTGCAAGCTTTAAATTGCAATTCGCTCACCACCACATACACATTTGGTTTAAGCATAAGATATCTCTTTGCGTAACACATTTTCATTTTGCCACCTAGCGAATTAGCCTGGACACAAAGTGTAATCAACAAGAACTCTGTGATATTTGCTCCATCTCGCTAGCATTATTTTTCTCAACTCAAACTTGGGTGATCTCGGTATTTCCATCTCGCGTTCAATAGAGGGCGAAACTCAAATAAACAAATAATCAACACGAAAACAAAAATCGGGTTTAAATATGATTTTTTTAATTATTAATATTTTGGACTCGCATCAAGCAAGTAGTGGTGGATGATAAATAAAGTGAACAATTTTGTGAACAAAAAGAAAAATTAAATATATTTATAAGTTAACAAATTATAACTTAATAAATAACAATTTGTGTATTTAATAATTGTGAAGCTACATAACAAACATAAACTCTATAATAAACCACGGAACAACATTTATAAATTATTGTGATGAGAACCTTTGGTAAAAAGTTCACAAATATTTTTATTATAAGCTTCTGTCATTAGATCATCTAATATTATAAGACTTCCGTCTTCGCAATTTTCAAAAGTATCTGGAACATTGTCCATAATTTCTATTTGCTTTGTTGCATATATATCTTGAGGTATTGCTTTTGCGTTTCCATTACACCATATAATCTTATTTAATTTTTTATCGTCGCTTAAATGTTTAATTAAATTTATAACAAAGGTAGTCTTTCCACACCCCGAAGGGCCTGCTACCATCATAGTAAATGGTCTTGCAATATACATTAACTATTCGTATATATCACAACGACAAATGGAGAACAACTGCCCCACGCAACCAATACATACTCTTTTATATATTTTTCTTAAAAATATATATAACAGTAGTAATCGTACCTAACAACCACATAATATTCTCTCGTTTCATAAGTGAAATCAAGTTTTTTTATTTCCCTTCACATGCTTTAAATATAAGGCAATGACGCGTATAGGAATTCCATACAACAAAATATGTGATGACGAAACAGGGTAAACGACTAAAAAATGTAGGTCATAGATGTTTACTAAAAATGTAGTTCACGAAAGTAGATCAGGTCAGATCAAAGACCTCTACCAAGGTTGCCCTCAGGTGCCCCTACTACTACTTTGGATCTCTCATTACTCACGATAATAGTGTGGGAGAGGATATCAAGGTTCGCCTTGCCGCTGGCAATCGGGCTTTGTATCGTCTACGTCCACTGCTGAAATCAAAATATCTTGCAAATACGGATAAGCTGAAGCTGTACAGAGTGTTGATCAGACCCGTTGTCATGTATGGATGTGAGAGTTGGACCTTGACGGATGAGTACGGAAGATGGCTTCTAACATTCGAGAGAAGAATCATGCGTGTGATATATGGCCCAAAACGCGACGTTGATGGCACATACCGAGTTCTATTCAATCACGAGATCAGGAATTTAATGCAAATTCCTGATATCGTGCATGAAATCAAAGGACAGCGAATACGCTGGCTCGGTCACGTTCTGCGTGCTGATCCGAAACGAATGATACAGCGATCTTTGAAGGGAGAACCGCCTTTCGGTAGGCGAAGAGGTCGCTGTCGGCGACGATGGCTCCACGGCGTAGAGAGCGATCTGGCATCTTCCAACTGCTACAACAGTATGAAGAGCTGGCTCGTGATCGAAACTGTTGGAGCCAGATTTTTGACACGGTACGGGCCAATAATGGCCTGTAAAAACCGAAAAAAAAAAAAAAATATATATATATATATATATATATATATATTTATATATATATATATATATATATATATATATATATATATATATATATATATATATATATATATATATATATATATATATATATATATATATATATATATATAAACCGATCAAATTAAATAAAGTAAGACAAATTGGTTGTTTAACCTTAAATTTATTATCGATTAATTTACATATTTCAGTAGTTTAGTTCGCTACCGCAAGTTGTTGAAAGAAGTGAACTGTCTACAAATCTGTATGTTGATGTTTTATAATATCGTTCGACTATAACACCGACTATTAAAGCAAGAATTATTGTGTTAATTATTATAATTGATATATAAAATATGTAAGAATAAGAGGTGGTATTGTTGTCACATGAAGTTGAAGTCCCGTGCGTCGTTTCACCTTTTGTTGAATGTTTTGTTGTCGAATCATTCGGATTTTCTTCCCGCATTTCCATACATTTAATACCACTTAAATTCGAGGTATTTCTAGTTAAATGGTTTGTATCCCTCGTAAAAGTAATGTTGAGTTGTTTAAATCGTTTCAGGACCTGCTTTAAATAATTGCACAACCAGGGATTATCCGAAATTTTTATCGTATTTAACCGAGGAAATAGATATTCCAATTCATCAAACGTCAAATTTTTAATTTTATTCTCGTTAACGTACAGTTGTTGTAAATATATCGAACTCGATAACGAATTCAAATCAATCCAACTTAAATTATTATGTGAAATGTCGAGAACTTCCAAGTCGTATAGATTGGTAAATATTCGAAAGTCATCGCGTTTAAAATTCGTCGAACGTAATTTCAGATTTTTTAATTTCGATAACGACTCAAACACATCACTCTGATTGGCGAAACTATTGATTGGGTTTTCAGACAAATCGAGAACGTTTAAATTTTTAAAACTTTTAATCATCGTTAAGTTCGCCAGCGTATTATTTCGTAGTGATAGTTCTTGTAAATTACTATCACTAATATGTTGGCAATTTATCTCAATTAATTCGTTACTATCAGCGTGTAACACTCGAACGAATTGATTTATTTCTAGTGTTCGAAGATTATTGCCATTCAACGAAATACGTTCAATATTGTCTAAACTAGCGAATGAGATGTTCACAATACAATTTGAATTTAGATTTAAAGTTTTAATAAATTTGACAGTTTTTAGTCTGGTTTCATTCAACGACGTCATATTATTATTATTTAATTCAAGTTCAGTTAAATTTAAATTTTTAAAAACATCACAACACTCGATCGATTCAATCACATTCCAGCTTAAATCAAATCTGTTGATCGATGTATCAATAAATAACATGTTTGGTAAGATTTTGATTTTATTGTGAGATAAATTAAGATTCCACAATTTAGGTAGATGTCTAAACGCATTTGGATAAATTTGATCAATGTTGTTATAGGAAAGATCGATTAGTATTAGACTGTCAGCACCACTAAACACTGAATCGTTTAAGAAGGAAATGTTATTGTGTGATAAATTCAAATGGGTCAAGTTATATAGCCCCATTAAATTATCTCCATCTATTTTTGATAAGTTGCAATCACTAAAATCGATTGTTTCCAATTTTTTTAATCTAATAAATAACCCGTTTGGTATTACGAACATCTGTGAGTGAGTAAATTTTAACTGGGTTGTAGTGCTTGGTATACTATCAAATTCTGAAGTGTTATTGCTGCTGATGTATTTGTTGATTGTACATGCATTGTATGGATTGGGTTGGCTTTCGATGCACGTATATGATTTGCACCACATAATATGTGGCAATAAAATCAAACAGAGTAGTGATGCTAGTAACACTCGTGCGCTGTTGGAAAGAATGAAACAAATGTGTTATTTGATACATTAGTAATTCAACATACCTTCTGAGTTAATAATTTACATATAGTTGTGATTAGATCATTTATTTGATAAAACTTTACATAGAAAATATCAGTTGATTAAATAAAGCGTAGCTTGCGCATGGCTTGTGCCTATATATTATGTAGTATATGCCAATGTGGTTTTCCATCAACGTATTAGCATACGGTTTAGTGGATTCCAGATAGATAGTATGGGCAACGAAATGTAACGAATGTATTCTGTTAAGTGGAGCTGTTTAAAATCCGAAATGAAATGGATATATTTAGGATGGGCTATTAAACGCTATTGTTTTATGTAAGAAAATTATTCTACTATCTTTCAATATATGATAAGTTGGAACTAAATGAGGTTGTATATCACATATATGATAACATAATAACTTATTATGCTATTGTTTAAACATTTAAAAATGTTATAGGTATTTTAATTAGATACAAACAACACTATTAATATGGTATTTTACCTCATCAGATAGAATAACAAAACAATTTGAATAATATTTACAAAATGTGTCCAACCTATTGAAAGTTAAGTACTATTCGACACGAAAATTTGGATACATTTATACAATTGACCCTGCATTCAATATTGGACACGAAATGTTTAGCAAAACGAAGTATGTATTGTAACTTGGCAATATAAACGGAACCGTCAACTTCAATTACAGAACTTTATCGAAAAATAGGATATTGACTTCTATATGTTTTTGTTAGTAATAATATGAAACATCTAAATGAAATCTGCTGTAATGACTTTACAGCAGATGTCGTTGAAGTAAATGGGTATTCTACGTGGAGGTCTAGTGATCTCTGCTTTTTTCTCATAAGATTCGAAGCTTCATGATCCTACTCAAAAGTTTATCAAAGGTATAGAGTACTTATTGCCAGATGCGATCAAACTCATATCACGCATGCTGTGGCAGACTCCAAAATAATCCTAGAATGAGCATGAATTGAAATAAATGCTATAGGATGACGTAGTCATTTCGAGTGTAGATCATATGCTTTCCGTTTTGACATATTTGACATATAATGTTGATTTTACTCTTGCTTCACGGAGTCATACTGGTTGATAAATATATTGATGTATATGTGATTACATGCAGCTATTACCATAGTTGTAGTCTGGTGTAGAGATCACGGTCTATCACTCAACACTATAGGAAAACCGCGATGGTTGCTGTCACTAGATTTAGGCCTCGATCCACTCTCTTCGGAAGTAAAGTTTCCTACTAGGATGTGATTAGATCGGGCGGTTACTTAGAAAAACATACTGAAGAGTAAGCAATAAAGCCTGTAATATTTACTGGAAATGCAAACAGTCATTTGGTAAATCATAGGGCTTGATATCCAGACATATTATGTGGTGGCCTAAAACTATGAGTGGTATTGGAGGAAACGTTTAAATCGCTTTTAAAGAGTTGTCCATCTAGGTGTTGTGGTAGCTATGAACATTATACTTACTGTAGCTCGTGAGGTGGCTTTGCTTGATATTTGGATCAGGGGGTGTGCAGCGCAAACAGTCGCTCGACTACATGGCAGTGATAATCTATTTACCCTTCTCGAACCTGTCAAATATCGACTGACGTAGACACAACTACCCGAAAGCATTTTAGGACTACAACAGTCCATCTCATTGCAAAAGAGATGAATTGCAGAGATCATGGTATCTATACATATTTTATGTTAGCCAGACTGAAAAGCAATTGTTTTCAATACGGTTTCATCGAAACTTATCGAAATAGATTAAGTAGTCTGAATGAAGTTAGACTTTACTCGATGCCCACATGGGTGTCAAAAAAATGTATTGGCGGATAAGCTTGTCTGTATGTAGTTTTTCCTTTTCAGAAACCTCTAGTGAGCCCTCTAAAACGAGATATCGACGATGAGGTTGCAGAAGAGACAACCTCATCTCTTGTCGTATTGTTCTTTGTAAAATCGTATGTTTTGAATGAAAAGTATAGTAACATTATAACCTACGATCAGTGTGAGGGAAGAAGAGATTGTTGAACATTTCTAGTGCTCCTGTTTTTACTCTTCCATAGACTGCACTGCTTTCGACGACAATTTCTATTTAAGAATCAACAGACCACCTTGAGGATACCAAAGATCTTAAACTTCATTAGAAGAATAAACGGACTGAGATTGTATGTTTTGGAAGGCGTGTCACAAAGTTCTAATCCAGCTTGAGCAAATGAGACAAAAATTGTAAAAACCAAGAATAGAAAAAGGATAATACAGAGGCGCCTGAACAAATTGCTTCATACTAAATATCTCTACAGTTAAATTGTAAGAACTCGGAAACCAATATTTATTGTTATTTCGTAAAGCGAAATAGAAGCACTATTTCACGTTCTATGTAAAATTACGATGTTTTCAGCATTAGTTACGAATGAGATATAAACCAGTGACTTGTTGTCGCTTCAAAGGTTCTGCCGGATCTTGTTGAAACGTCCAATGTTAATTTACGTCTTATTCAATCATAACGACTGTGATAATAAACTCTGCTCAAACTAGTGATGCAGGCACCAGCTTTCCCAGAGCATTTCGCTGGTCTAAAGTGATTTACGATCTAACACGATCGTTTTTCTTTTTTTCACATTCCCGAACTGTTAACATTTTTTTATCAGATAATACCAAATTACTCATGGTAAATGAACTCCGTTGTACAAATGATGTATCTTGTACTTTTTGTATTGTATGCCAAAAATATATGCCAAAAATTCCGTTGGGTGTTAGAGCATGTCTTGCATGGTTTTTATATTTTATATTATTTGCCCGATTTGGTCGTGGAGTTTGTTTGGTGTCAGGATAAGCGGTTTGATTTTGTCTTCGTGTATTTCTATGATAGTGTTGATTACTGCTGACTGGAGCTATTGAAGCATTTCCAATATGGTTTGAAGGGTTGTCTCCATTTATTCTTCGTTGAATAGAAAATCGTTCATAATCTTAAATGACATTATGGCAAAATAAATATATTTTGTTAAGACCGCCCTGTAATTATTATACTAGCCTTATGACTTTCCATGTGCGCTCATAATTTTAGCTCATATATTATAGGTGGTTTATCAGCTTAGCAGCTTGACCGCTAATGAATTGTTTTAAATAACTAATGTTGTGGATGTTGGTTACTTCTTGATTGTTGTGGACTAGTTTCTGAAATAAATCACGAATAAATCCACTTCATATTGTATTTATATATGTGATAACTTATTTTCAGCTAAGTGGTTGATGCCAACTTGTTGCTGCTTGATTATTGTTTCTACTTCTTTGTTATCGTATTCCTTCTTTGTTTTTTCAAATTGTTCTTCTATGAAGATTGTTTGCTCCATTGCCATCTTCTGTTTCTTAACATATTATTTCGGGTTCGAAACATATTGAGTTATTAAGTTTTAACTGGGTTGCAGTGTCTGTTACAAATTCGAATTCTAGAGTGTCATAGCGGCTGAAGTTTTAATTGTTAATTGTGTATGCAGTGTATGGATTGGATTGGTCCCAAATAAAGTGCTGTGGCAATGAAATCAATTGGGCTATTAATTGTTATTGTTATGTTGAAATAAAATAACTCATATATAGTTATTGAACTATATATGAATGAATAGATGGTGAGATGGATCTAGGTGATTAAATAACCCATAAATTATAATCTCTCCAGCTCCCGAATAACTTTATTGGTCGAAATTTCAGCACTCGAGACAGTGAAGTGGCCAGTTATAGTACGTACTTAAATACATGGCCTGAGCCAGAAATCTTTACCATCTAACATCAATGACTGTTGAAGATCACCATTTATATTAAATTAGTCACATATTATTCTGTATTTTATAAAATTAGAGCCTACAGCGATAATAGCGAATAATAAACAGTGAAAAACTATACAGTGATTTTTTGGCAACGAGAAATCTGCCTTTATTTTGGAAACGAGATATCTGCCTACGATATTATTTGACCCTTTGCTTACACTTGGACACGAAAACTTGGAAACGTTAATATACTTGACCCTGTATTCAATATTGGACACGAGATTGTGGAGAACGAACAATTGGGCTGCAAACGGAATCGGCAACTCTAACTATATATAAAACATTATCGAACTGGGATATTGTATTCCATTAACCTGATACAAGGAAACAATCAAGTTCGTTGGCAAAAACATTGGTTCTGGATTTATATTTAGGCGCCCATTTTGTAAGCGTCACTACAACAGTGAGTAAAAGCAAAATCATTATAATAAATTTAATTCGCATATACACCTGCGCTATTGAAACGATAAACTATTAACTATTTATTTAAAAACTGTGGAAATAAAGTGAATAGTGAAAGTGAATTCATAATGACCGAAGCCAGAGCAATTAAACGCCTAATAAAAGGCTTAGATAATATTCAAGGTCAAGTAACCGCATATACGGTAAAAACATATATTAGTGATATCTGAGCCTGTCTAGCGCTTTTAGCAGATGAGTGGAAAGAATTATAAGCGCTTGAGAAATCACTCAAAGGCAAATTCGATGAAACAAATTTGGAAGCGGTTGACAAACTAGAAACACTTCATTTTGATTTGAAACAAAGGTTGTTCAAATGGGAGAAGCAATATGAAGAAAACCATACACAACAAGCGAACATGTCGATGGAAGAATTAATGTTCAACCAAAGTAATTTTTTACAAGAGATATCATCGACGAACAAGCGTGAAAATGATGTGCGTCTGCCACGTGTCAACGTACCATCTTTTGGTGGAAACTATTCTGAATTCCGCGATCTATTCGAAGCGTCGATACATAATAATAAAAACATTCCCAAAGTTCACAAATTACAATACCTGAAAGGTATTTTGAATAGCGAAGCTTACGCATTGATTAATCATGTGGCAATTACTGACGCTAGTTATGATGAGGCGTGGGAAAAACCAGATATGATACAAGAAAGCATGTCGTTCAAACCCTATTGAAGCAATTTATTGAGCATCCAAATATAAATCAGCTGTTCAAAATTACTCTGTCGTCTCACTGATACGTCAGATGAAGTATTACGAGGCCTAAGGGTTCTCGGTTCACAGGTTGAAAGTCGTGACCCATGGTTGATTTATATCATCAGCAATAAATTGGACAATAACTCAAAGGAAGCATGGACTCATGAAAGTGCTGAAAATGATTTTCCTACAGTTGAACAATATTTAATTTTCTAAATAAACGTAGCGAAGCATTGGAGAGTTTAGGGACAATACAGAAGAGCAAACCGATTATCACTAAAAGGCTTAGTGCATTAGCCACCATAACTTTAAATGTAGTATGTCCAATCTGTTCTGGAGAACACTATGTAACTAAATTTGACCAATACCTTAGCCTAGCTGTTTCAGAGCGAAAACAAATAGCTGCAGAGAGGAAACTATGCTTTAACTGTTTGTCTCCCAACCACCAATCAACTGTATGTAGGTCAAGATACAGCTGCAGAATTTGTAAAGGAATACATCATCTAACATTACATTCAGAAATTGAAGTTAATTCTAACAAGGAACGAAATTCAGCAGAAATTAATCCAAGTAATCAACTCTCATCTACAAGCTGCAATACAATTCTGAAGAATAGATCAACGATTACTGAGCATTCACCAGCTATTCTACTTACTGCAAATATGGAAGAGCCCATAAATGCCGCGTCTTACTTGATTCGGGATCACAGTCTTCGTTCGTAACTGAGAAATGTGCAAGGAGATTGCAAATACGGTTCAATAATATCTAAAGGAAGATATCGGTGCTCTTTATCCAATCAATCTATGACGCACAACTACAAATAACCGTAAGTGCTTTAATTATCAACCACTTGCCTGCAAATCTACCTTCTAGTTATATCAACTTTGAAGACAACGATATGTTCCAAAATATACAACTAGCCGATCCTGATTTTAACAAATCCACTCCAATAGATATTTTGTTAGGCGCTGATACATTCTTTGCAATACTTAGGGATGGCCAGAGACAATCAAACTTGTTCATTTTACAAAATTCGCTATTTGGATGGATTGTATCTGGTCGAAATCAGTTACCAAACAGTGAAGTATCATCCTGCGTTGCACTCAACTTAAGACTGGATATGGATATTGATGCAACCTTAAGAAAATTTTGAGAAATAGAGGAATTATCGCTACATAGCAGCATTACTCCAGAAGAAATGCAATGAGAAGAGTTCTTTAAAGCGACTCACCAAAGACAAGCCGATGGCAGATATATTGTTAAACTTCCCATTAAAGAAACATCACCGACTTTGGGAAATTCCTTGATAGTAGCGACTCAGCGATTTTTGTCACTCGAGAGAAAACTGGCAAACGACAAAGAATTAAAGGAACGATATGTCGAGCAAATGTCCGAATATTTAGAGATGGGGCACATGATTGAAATTCCTGAGGCCACAAGCAAACTAAATAATGAGAACTTATTTTATTTGCCTCATCATTCCGTATCAAAAGAAAGCAGCAGTACGACAAAGGTTCGCGTAGTATTTGATTGCTCGAGCAAAACTCATACAGGTGTCTCCTTAAATGACAAATTAATGGTCGGACCGACAATTCAACCTATACTATGGTCGATCCTGATGCGGTTTAGAGGTAATCGAATAGCTTTAGTTGCAGACATAGAAAGGATGTACAGACAAGTAATGGTTGATCCAACTGATACAGACTATCAACGTATTCTATGGCGAGAAAACTTTTATCAACATTTAAGGCATTATAAGTTAACTAGAGTAACATTCGGTCTTGCATGCTCAGCCTATTAAGCCATACGTACTTTGCAACAATTAGCTCACGAACATGGAGATGAAAGTATATCTCAGCATATACTGAACGATTTTTACGTTGATGATCTACTAACTGGTGCCCAAGACGTGAATAACGCAAGCGTGTTAAAAGACCAGATTACAAGTGTCCGACAACAAGGCGGCTTCTCATTACGAAAGTGGCGTTCAAAGATAAAATCTTTATGTACCTATGAGAATTCGGACTTGACTGATTTATGCAGTGATGATACATTATCAGTTAAAATCCTTGGACTGCATTGGTATCCAAAAGATGATACTTTTACTTTTAAAATCAGTCCAGAGTCAAATAATAAAATAACCCAGCGTAAAATAATTTCAGAAGTTTCTCGGGTCTTTGACCCTTTAAGATTTCTATCCCCTTTATCATTTTATTAAAAATTTTATTTCAAAATTTATGGTTCATAAAATTAGATTGGGATGACAGTTTGCCTGAACATTTATAAACATTATAAACGAATTCGAGAAGAGTTTCAACACTTTGCAGAAATAAATACCTATTCAACGTTACACTGTACTCAATGGTCAAATTGAAATTTACGGTTTCACAGACGCGAGTGAAGCTGCTTACTGTGCCGTAGTTTACAGTAGAGTGACAAATGAGGAAGGTCAAATTTCAGTAAATCTATTGACATCTAAAACTAAGGTAGCACCAATAAAGAAAATTTCACTTCCAAGGCTAGAACTGTGTGCAGCCCATCTTCTATCGAAACTTTTACTTCAGGTTAGGGAGACGATAGCTCCAAACGCAAAATGTTATGCGTGGACTGATTCAACCATCGTATTAGCCTGGTTATCTATACACATCCAGCTAAATGGAAAACATTCGTAGCTAATCGGACGAATCAAATATTAGAAAAATTTCCTAGGTATCACTGGGCTCATGTGAAATCCTCAGATGATCCTGCTGATCACGGTTCTAGAGGTGTTTATCCAGAAAAACTTGTAAACCTAAAGCAATGTTGGCACGGTCCTGATTGGCTGACAAAACAAGAATCAGTTTGGCCTTCTACAAGAGACAGCCCTGAAAACGAGAAATTTGTTATTGAGAAAGAAGCGGCTAAACCCAAAAGCTTATGCACACTTCAAGCCTCCTTAAACAAGGATTGGTTGCATAATATTTTTGAAAGGATTTATAAACTTTCAAAAATTTTCCGAGTCATTGCTTATATTAAGTGATTTATTAATAATAGCAAAACTAAGGATCCAGTAGAACGAAACTGCGGTGAGCTGACAGCCAATGAAATCGACAAGGTCAAAATCATCTGCATATCCTGGGTTCAACAAACAAACTTTGATGACGAAATAAAAGATTTGAGCCGTAACAAAACAGTGAACAATAGTTCCAAACTATTATCGTTAGCACCTTTCCTGGATATTGATGGTATATTACGAGTTGGTGGTCGACTGTGGAATGCATATTGTGAGTACGAAAACAAACCCCCAGCAATACTACCTTCTACTCATATATTTACCGAACGACTAATAAGGGAAACTCACAATAAAAATTTACACTCTGGCCCTACGCTGACCAGTATTCTAATACATCAAAGATACTGGATTATCAACGGACGAAGTAAAATAAGAGCTACGCTATATCAAATGATGGGAAATCTACCGGCTGAACGAGTAACACCTAATCGACCATGCGTCAACTGTGACATCGATTTTGCAGGACCACTTTATTTTCTTACAAAAAAGGGTAAAGGTGGATCGAAACCCATCAAGGGATACCTGTGCATATTTGTGTGCCTATCGATGAAAGCGGTACATTTGAAACCAGTGAGTGACCTTTCCAGTTCAGCATTTTTAGCGGCACTAAAACGTTTTACATCGAGAATAGGCGTTCCAAAGAAAATATACACCGATAATGGATGTCCAACTTTATAGGAGCAAAGCGAATTTTATACGAAGCGCATAACCTAATACAAAACATTTCTAATAATTATGTACTTTCAGAATACCTGAGTGATAACAGCATAGAATGGCACTTTATCCCATCTGCTTCTCCTCATTTCGGAGGATTATGGGAGTCAGCAGTAAAGTCTATCAAAACACATTTGCTGAAATCCACAAACAACGTAAATCTGACGTTCGAAGAAATGACGACCATTTTATGCCAAATAGAAAGCATACTTAATTCTCGTCCATTAGTGCTACATCTTCGATGATAACTATGAAGTACTCACCCCTGTACATTTCCTCATTGGAACTTCAGTAGGAACCATTCCAGAAAAGTCGATAACAGAAAGGGTTCATCACTCATCCAACAGAATGTAGTCCAGAATTCAAATATTTTGGAAAAAAATATTACCTGGATTACCTTAATAATTTACAACAGCGAGCTAAGTGGCGTTGTACTGACGTAAATTTAAAGGTGGGCGATATTGTTATCATAAAAGAAGACAACACTCCTGTATGTGAGTGGCCACTTGGACGAGTAACAGCGACTCAACCTGGTAAAGAGAATTTAGTAAGAGTGGCTACGATCAAATCAAAAGGCTCTACACTTCAAAGACCAGTGGTAAAGTTAGTCAGATTATCAATTGGTTAACGACGAGATCGTTAACGGTGGAGGAGTATTTTGAAGATCACCATTTATATTTATTTAGCCACATATTATCCTGTATTTTATAAAATTAGAGCTTACAGCGATAATAGCGAATTATAAATAGTGAAAAACTGTACAGTGATTTTTTTGGAATAAATATTTAACTTACCCTACGCTTAATTTTGGAAACGAGAAATCTGCCTACGATATTATTTGACCCTTTGCAATCAGTTTGGACACGAGATTGTGGAGAACGAACAATTGGGCTGCAAACGGAATCGGCAACTCTAACTATATATAAAACATTATCGAACTGGGATATTGTGTTCCATTAACCTCATACAAGGAAACAATCAAGTTCGTTGGCAAAAACAATGATCAATTCAAGATTGCATTGAAAGAGGAGTGAGGTGCGATCAACGATATTTACAATATATGAATGTACCCATATGTTGTGCTAAATAATAGTTTTATTACCGAATAATAATCCTACTAAAACATAATCCTGTTTGGTTCAGGCAAGTACCATATTATTAGAGTCCTTAAATATTTTGTAAACTTGACGGATACAAATATCCCCAAAATACATACGTATTAAAAGTTTGTACCCACCTTCAATATAGCAGAAGGTATCTTGTATATTCGAGAAAATTGAAAACCAATTATTTGGAGTTATAGTAAACGGATTTAATACTTAGATACAATTCTGGACTCAGAATACACCGCAAGTCAAAAATGCTTTTCCGAAGTTGCAATAAATATAATATTTGGATGTTTTCGTTTTGGTGTTGACCAAAAAATCATATATGTACTATTATGCCAGCATGTGTTCAAATAATGGGATCAAGAAGCAAACATTACTAGCGTATATTCTTCCAGCTGATAAAATTAATTTTTTCCTAGAATTTATCGAATTTATAAATGCTTATCTAATTTCTACAACATAATCTGATATATGTACATATATAACATATATCAGAGAGAGACTTAAGATTATATAATAATAAAATACGGCTTCCATATAGTTTGAGGCACAAGATGTGACTTGTTTGCATTATTTCAACAATAGCATAATACATGCACAAAAATATTAAGAGAGCAACAAATCTAAAGTAACGAACTTGCAACAAAACTCACATTATAAACCAAAAACTTCAAATAGTCTTAACTAAATTGTCACATTATGTTAACCAATAACTTACGAAAACAACTTTCACGGACTCACTAAACTTGATTTTACTAAGTCGAAGCTGCTTATTTTTTTTTCATCACAAACGATGTGAATCAATTTAATCACAAAATATAATTAAAATAAAATTTGAATATTTAACCGATTACTGATTTTAAATAATGATCTAATCAACAACTACATATTTCAAAGCTAATTAAACAGTAAACACTTAGATAAACACTACCTTATCATTTTGCTTGTCAACCGATCTACTGCCAAATAATGAATGACTACTTTCAAGCATGTATGCATGTTTTGAAATGATAAAAAATTGTATGACATAAGTTTATAGTATTTAAGTCTAATATAAAAGATTATTCCAACCGTATAAATAATCTATGGATTAAAGGCTATAAACGTCACTAAACGCGTCTCAACTGCTACCTTACGAACCAGTTGAAGGTATTGGTGCACAATATAGGCAGTCAGCCCGCAAGGACTGCTTTTACACACAATCGCTTGACAAATGATCAGGCTTATGCTAATTTTTATTCAACGGCGAGAATCGAACTCGAGAACCCGGCGTGATGAAAAACTCGCTTAAGCTATAACTGGCGACCGTACACATCTCGTAAATTGTTTCCGTTAAATGGTTATAGTTAAATATGGCCGTACTATAACTATAAATGTATATAATTAATACAAAGAAACAATCGCTATGATGATATCATGATATAGATTACAAAATATGACATGGTATATAGATAATGTGCTGACCGCTACACCTTTTATGTGAAAACATTTTTATTTATAGGTAATTGCGTGAAAAACAACATTTTAAACAAAAGAGGTTGTGGGCATTGCGTAGTCCAAATGGCATGCGAGTGAATTCAAAGAGGCCAAATGGGGTTGTGATTGCCGTTTTGCGATAGTCTCCACACGGTCTAGATCTTTTTTCTTGACCACATGGAGTGGGCAAGAGACGGAAGATGCAGACAGATTACAAATTCCTTATTCCACCATGTGCTGAAACTCTGAGCAGCTTTGTGGCGCACTGGATCTAATCGTCGTGGTCTTGACACTGGCAAATGTCTTTCAGTGACAATGTGATAAACCACGTTATGTCGAACTGGTAAATTATAGTTTGTGGCATTGATGATGAGCTGAGTCGCTGTATCAACCAGCCGCCTCTTTTAAGGATCCACCAACAGGCCATATTTACTCAAGAAAGCGTCAATAATCGAACGTTCCACGGATGCAAGTATGAATGCGTGTGTGAATTTATGTCTTAGTCCGAGATCCACCGAGATTAATGTGCCATTGGCGATAAAACTAAATCTGATTTCAAACTCGTATTGAAATTCATGAATTGCGCAATAAGGAGCACCGAAAGTCATCTCCCGTGTCTATTAGATATGTCAGGTTATTTGGCTGGTCGAGTACGTGTAGACGGTATGTTTTTCTGGTCGTTGCCGTCTCGACCATTGGACGGATTAGTTTTTTGAAGCCACGTCCATGGCTTGTGTAGTTTTAACAAACCGACAGGGTTTTTTGCAATTTCAGGCGGACACTCTGAAATTATAATGATAAAAACAGATCCCCGACCAGTGGGTCGGTCTGCCTCCGTTTGGACTACGCTGTCGTGATGAGTTCTGATATTTATTTGATCGACCTTTTGATGAATTGCGGGATCGAGATCGTTGAACTGGTGGTCGACTATACGATCTTGCACTCGAAGAATCTCGCTCGACCAGAACTAGAGGCAGTGTTTTTATTTCGTGGATTGTTGCGCGTTTGGGAGTGAGGTCTAGAGAACTCGCTTATTTGTGGTGGCAAATACTCGAACATTCTGTCCGCCATTTTTTGCAGTTCGTCCAGCGATGTAGTTGTTGGCTGGCCGACGATTGCTGTACTAATAATAGGAGCAAGTCGACGCGCCCATAGTGACATGACTACCTGGTCAGAGGCGCTGCCACCTGCCAGTGCCCTTATCGAGCGTAGGGTCTCGAATACAGTATTCAGTCACTGAGCTCCTGACCAGATAGGAGGGTTTCCATCCGCCATTCGTTTGACGGTGCCAGTCGATCCAAAAGCGCTAGCTTATTTGCTTCGGATTGGTTTATCGCTGGAGCTATACGAAACTATGCGATTCTATGAGTTACTATACGACTGTATGCTATAGTATGCGACGGGCGAATTTATGATTGGTAAAGGTTTTGTTAAAAACCAGGTTTCTTTTTTTACTTCAATTATAGTGATGGGTGATTGCGAAATTCTGCAAATGGGACGGATGTGAAATTTGATGACAAACGAAAATAAAATAGGACAATTAAAGAGAACCGCGTGGTTTGTGGAAAATTTACAATTTTATATATAAAAAATTTTACGTATTCTACGTTACGTTACGTTGATAAAAATATAAAAGAAAAGAAAATTCTTAGAGAAAATGAGTTTTTTGTTTGTTTTCTTTAGATTAATCGAAAATATGGCTTAGCAAGTAAAAAAAAATTAACTTGAAACAAAACTGTCGATTTTTTTTACAATATGTCCCGCTTCTGTTACCTCCCGGGTATTTTCATCCGTCCTTCTGCCCCGCAACTTAGCTGCCTACTTACTTCCCGTCGATTGAATTCACAGAGAACTCGTATCGATTTTTGTATCCGTCTTATACCGTTGATTTTACTGGTGTATTTATCAACACCGATGGTGTGTATGTGTGTGTGGTGTGACTGGTGGTGTTGATTTTTAAATTAATTTTGGTTCACGGCCTCGGATCATTCGTGAATGTTTGAGCGGAGTTTATAATATTCTGGTTCACAGCCTCGGATCCTTCATGAATATTTGAGTGTTTTATTTGATTGTGATTAAAGTGCTCGATTTGAATTTTGAAGGGAATTTAAAAGCGTGATGCTGCTTTCAACTGTGATGTAATGCCCTGACCTAAACAGGGCGTCGGGGTCACCAATGAAGCGTGTAATTTTATGTAATTTTTGAATGTGTGTTGTACTTCGGAGTTGTTCGCTTGTATATTTTAATCCACTAGGCCGATTTCGATCTGATGATGACGTTGTTGAATCGAAAAGATCAAATCCATCTCATCATGTTTATGCTACCGAACTTGATGTTTATAATGTGCGATTTGTATATATACGTTCAGTAGTGATGCGACAGTACTGGTGAATTACAAGAACTTTACTCGAAACATCGATTTTATTAATTTTGCGTGTGGCGTGAGCTAATTTGCGATTTATTTGAATTGCTCTAAATGCCACATTTCAAAGTTAAGTTAACTTAATAATTGGGTGCTCACATATTGAAACTGTGTTCTGAGGGTTTACTCTCGTTTAGGCGTTACAATACGATTAGTTGGGCATAAGAAAAACAAACATATTTATTCAATAGCTTAGTGGCATCTTCAATTGGCGATTTAGCACTGCTTATAAATCAACCAAATGGATTCTTAATCTTTCAATTATAACGATTAGATACACGACTTGTTATTTTGTAATTTCCTAGATTTATCCGCCTGTTGAATTCTTAACAGAAGCTCCTAATGGATTGTTAGTGGTGAAGCAGTACGCTACCTAACTCGGAACATTTAAGCTAAATAGCTTTTGATCCTCTAGTAAAGGAACGAAAGCTGTTTAACTGGAACAAAATACCATGTTTAATCAAGTACACAGCACTTGAAATACCAATTGTTATTTAAGACCTCACAGATGGTGATGATCAGGTGTCGTTGATCTTAGCAAATTATAAGATACCTTAGAAAATTTGTAAGTGGTAGTATGAATTCATGAATGGACGAAAGCCTATATTCTTTGGAAGGGATTGCAGAATGAAAAAGGAAGTACAATTTCACTGGCCCCTTCAATTTGCATACGAGCTCGATTCATCGATATAGCCTAATTGATATGGTCGCCTGCAATTCGCAAAGGGTACTTTAACGTTATCGGAAAGGATAAATATGTTGGTGGTGGTGCCTTAAATCGAGCTCAGGAATTCGTGAACCAGGTTACAAACTGTTTGACTAAGTTGAATCTGATAGTGAATCTTAGAAAATGTTGCTGTATTGTCATTTAGAACGAAAACAAGAATTTATTGTCGAATATATTATGGTGAAAGTATGGAAAAATTAACCGATAACTGTTATAAATGGGAAGTCATCCCTTCATAATGGGTCAAGGAAGATTTGATAAATTAGTGATAGTGAAAAATGCATTTGCCAGAGCAGTGTTGGGGTAGTCAATTCAACCCAAATACACACTCTATGGTCTAAATTTGGTGATTTAATTATAAAAGAGGATGGATCATTGTGCGAGAAACTGTGTGAATGTTGACCAAGGGATGAATGAATTAACCTGGTGGTAAAACTGCAGCGGTTGGAGCGGGAGGTACCGGGTTCAAATCCCGATAGGAAGAGGATGCAAAAGGAATGTTTCACCATCCAATTACTTTCGGCGGTAGAAATGAACACATTTAAGACCCCCTGTTGGAGTGCTTCATTCATGGGTCAACCCATCTTCCATTTCAGTACTATACGCTGGCATGAAGCTATGCAATGTGAAGATGGTTCTACGTAAATCGGACCTATAACCGAACGTCCACGATTTAGCTGTAACGGCGTAAGGGAGGACGTAAATAAGCGAACCGCGAAAGAGCTGGGAGTGCTTTGACCCCCGAAACAGATTGGAGAGATAAAAACAAACGAATGAGAGAATTTAAAAGAATACAAATGAACCACTTTGGACACGTGGGAGTTTATACTGATGGTAGTGTAATTAAGGATGAAAGAGAGGAAATGTTTAAATTAAATGACAGTATCTGTATAATAAACGCCAAATCAATTAGAACTATGTAAGGAATCAAGTTGGTAATGAATGAAGGGAGAAGGAAAGTAGAGTTATTATTCTCCAACTCCTAGAGTAGATTATAGATTTAATAAAACCGAGTAATGGTTATCAGGGTAGCATGTATGTAGAAATCATGTATGTATATGAGTACGTTGTGCGAGTGACGTTTTTTCTCCAATATCATCACATCTAGAATAAAGTAACGAAAAAACGTTATGCTAGCAAAACCGAGTACTATACTACCTATTTATTCAGTAAATAAATGAATATGATTTTATGGATGCAACATATGTACTTTCATACTCATCAAACTCATGTGTCATGTATGTATCTGTTAGGTGCTTTAATACCAAGTATAAATTATGTGTCATTAGGTTATGCCATACATTACTCATATGGTATCTGTTGATAAACTGTAATGTAGTAAACCAATTGATAAGGAATTCCGAGTAAATATACATATTTGATAAAAGTCTCAATACGCATCAGCTGTCATGTTCAGCTATGTATTTCAAATAACATTATCACATAATAATAGTATACTCAAACAATATATATATATATATATATATATGTTTATATATATATAAATATATATATATATATATATATATATATATATATATATATATATATATATATATATATCGGTTTTTACAGACCATTATTGCCAGGTCAACAATCTGACTCCATCGGTTTCGATCACGAGCCAGATCTTCATACTGTTGCAAGCAACCTGAAGATGCCAGATCGCTCTCTACGCCGTGGAGCCATCGTCACCGACAGCGACCTCTTCGCCTTCCGAAAGGCAGTTATCCCTTAAAGGTTCGCTGTATGATTCGGTTCGGATCAGAACACAGAACGTGTCCGAGCCAGCGTACTCGCTGCCCTTTGATTTCATGCACAATATCAGTAATTTGCATTAAATTTCTGATCTCATGATTGAAAAGAACTCGGTATGTGCCATCGACGTCGCGTTTTGGACCATATATCACACGCATGGTTCTTCTCACGAATGTTAGAAGCCATCTTTCGTACTCATCCGTCAAGGTCCAACCCTCACATCTATACATGACAACGGGTCTGGTAAACACTCTGTACAGTTTCAGCTTATCCGTATTTGCAAGATATTTTGATTTCAGCTGTGGACGTAGAGGATACAAAGCCCGATTGCCAGCGGCAAGGCGAACCTTGATCTCCTCGCTCACACTATTATCGTGAGTGATGAGAGATCCAAGATACTTGAATCTCAATACTCCTTCAAACGTGTGGTTACCACTACTGAAATCACCTGCGTCTTGGTCTCGAAACCCAGAGATCATATAATATATTTTGTTTTGGACTCATTAATTTTGAGACCAACGGAAGCTGAATACTGTTCCAGTGAATCCAGTATCACTCACTTTCACTCCGTTGCCATTTAATCCAATCACACAGATATTATCTGCGTATGTAAGAAGTTGATTGGATTGTCGGAATAAGATATTGTCCTGAGGTATTTGACTTTTACAAAGGAAGTATTCCAATATAAGATTAAAAAGTATCGGGGACAGCGCATCTCCTTGTCGAACACCCGAATTGATCGCAAAAGTTCTCGATAGCCTGTTCTCAACTTTAACAAAGCATTGTAACTGCGTTACTGTCATTTTACACAGATGTACATATATTTTCGATATTCCTAAATATTCAAGTTCATACCATAGTCTCTCTCGGTTGATCGAGTCATAGGCTTGCTTGAAATCTAGGAATACCTGGTGTACATTGCGAAATGTTTCATAGTACTTGGAAATAATCATCCGCAGCGAAAAAACCTGATCAGTGACTGACCGATTTGGACGAAATCCTCCTTGGGAGTCACCGACAATTTCCTCCGGTAGAGGAGTAATTCTTCCCAAGATAATGTACGACAGTAACTTATATGCTGTGCAAAGGAGAGTTATATCGCGAAAATTCTCGCATTTCAAGCGATCACCCTTCTTGAAAATTGGGCATACCGTGGCCACTTTCCATTCTTCGGGAATAACTTTATTTCGCCATACCAATCGAACAAGGTCGAAAAGACAGTTCCACAAAGTTAGCCCGTCTTGGATAAGCCGAGCTCTTCACGTTTTGGACAAGCCGAGCCCCTCAACACATGGTCAATTTGGCTTCGGGATGTTTTACGTGGATGTGTCCATGTTTTCAAATGGATGTTTTTATGTGGAAAGAATGTACTTGCTTCTTTGAGATCATGAGCGATCACAAAGTACATCATACTTTCCCCATTCTAGGTTGCAGTTTCGTGTCGGGAGTACGGACCTATATTGTTACATAAGTCGGGCTGATTTCTGCCAGCTCTTGCATTAAAGTCACCAATCACCAATCTGGCATCGTGTTTAGGTATAGAGCCCATCAGATTATCCAAATTATTGTAAAATGAGTCTTTATAATGGGATTGGCTTACATCAGTGGGCGCATGTATACAGACAATTGACAGGTTGGCTAATCTCAAGTGCAAGCGAAGCTTACACATTCGATTATCGACTGCTTGAAAGTCCAAGACAGCGTTTTTTACCTGTGGCCCAAGAAATCTAACTCCAAGATTTCCGAGGTCATTTCCACTGTGTAGCAACGTATAGCTTTGGAACACATGGTCTCCAAATTAGGCCATCGAATTTCTTGGAAACCTACGAGTTTCAGCCGATACTTTTTCATACATGTGATAAGACCGTCCAACGCGCCAGGTTTTCTTAATGACTGCACGTTCCACGTGTCGATCCTTAATCTCGTGATTGGGTACCTAAGCGAGGGTTCTTGTTTTTGTTGTTTTGACGGTATCCGATATTTTTCGTTTGTTGACATTTTTAATATTTTCACTTTTTTACGGATGCGGGTCGTCAGCCCAGCGATTCAACCAGATTTAGTCGCCTCCTACGACAATCTTTGGATATTGTGGTGGTATTCTATGCGTCTCAAGTTTTGTTTGAGATATTAACGAAACATGGATGGCCCACACCCACAGGGCCCGACATTACTTCATATATTAATGTGAAAAATGATGGTCGTCAAAAAGTGAAATTTGCAACATTATTGTTTTCACATACCTCTTCGAGTGCTATAAAAAGTGCTGTATGTATTACATCATACTGATTAAATCATGATGTTTTGGAAAAGTTTTTAGTTGGTTTACACGTTCATCCCAGTGCCCTAAGGTTCAAATATCGTAATTTATTAAATACACATTTTAACATATAGGAGAAAAATAAAATTGATTTCTAATATTTTGAAAATAATATTATGTATTCCGTAATAAATTTGACAAATTTAGAAAATTAATTTCAAACGACTTGTTTTACTACACCAAATGTTTTAATTTAGTAGTTTTTGTTTTGTGTTTCTGGTTGAAGGATCTTTCCATGAAAAAAGTTGAGTGTCAGTAAATATTAAAATGGGACAAAAATATATATTTAATAGTTGTGTAAACGAAACAAAAACTATCTCAGACAAATTAATTAAATAAATAAAATTTTTTGTGTTAGTAGTAGTGTGACTGCCATAAAAAGTATGGAATCGATTTTCTTGAATTGAATTGATATTTAATACTTAATTTTACTTTACAGTTAAAAAAATTCCAAGAAGTCCAACAAGGAATAAAAAAATTAGTTTTTTTGGGTAGCTGTCAAAATTGTTCTATAAAGTTGTGTTTGTCTACACATGTTTCTCTTAAACGGTAGTGATGGGCTGAACAGATACTTTTTAAAATCAAGATCGATTGATTCTTTTTTGGTATTTACCTGATACTTTTAACCTGATCTTTTTGATCATTTGATTTTTTTTATGAAAGCGGGATTTGTAATTAGGGAAATTATTAAACAAACTATTGTGACGAAACACAGATGTCACCAGTGATAACTAAAAAGAGTTTTAAATTATAGCAGTAATGAAATAGGCGGAGCTAACAAAATACGACGAATAGAACATTCGCGAAGTGTAGAGAAGCAAAATACTGGAATGTTCTAAAAGTATTTGCGTCGTATAAATAGGTGTAGACATTTGAGTTACGAAACAGTTCAATTTTGAATTTCGAAGTGTTAATATCGGGAAGTGATAAAAAGTGAAAGTGAAGTGTTGAAATAATTGTAGTAAAAATTACTGTGTAAAATAAGTGTGGTAAAAATTATTTGAATCGAAAATTATTTGAAAAATCGTAACACTATTTTCATAAATTTTTTAGCCAAAAATAATTACAAATAAATGAATATGTAGTTTATAAAAATATCTTTAAAAATAATTTTATTTTTGAAAAAATTAATATCAAAATCAAATCAAAATTATTAATAAAAATCAACATTATTTCTATTAAACTTCAATCAATTATCAGACCACTGAAACAGATTAATACTACAAAATTTCATAACAATTTTTTTACGAAATTAATTCGTTCAAAAGAATCAGTTACCGCCGAGGTGGCGGGCGCAGTGGTTAAAACTGCGAGTGTTGGAGCGGGAGGTACCGGGTTCGATCCCGATAGGAGCAGGATGGTGTAGGGATTTTTCTTCATACGATTTCGATCGGTGGTGTAAATGAACACATCTATGACTCCCTGTTGGAGTGCTTAATTCATGGGCCATCCATGTCAGTACTATAGGCTGGCACGGAGATATGCTCCGTTGGTTCTACGTAAATCGGACCTATAACCGTACGTCCTCGATTTGGCTGTAATGGCGTAAGGTAAGGACGGAAGTGCCTCGAAGGTAAGGTAAGGATAATATATATATATATATATATATATATATATATATATATATATATATATATATATATATATATATATATATATATATATATATATATATATATATATATAAATATATATATATATATATTATTCATATATATATAATATATATTTATATATATATATATATATATATATATATATATATATATATATATATATATATATATATAATATATATATATATATATATATATATATATATATATATATATATATATATATATATATTATATATATATATATATATGTATCAAGGTTTTGTCACAAAAATTGATATTCGTAGATTCGAGGTTTAGTAAAACGAGGATTCGTTAAGCTAGGATTACCTCTATTCGATTTAATGTTAACACTTAGGTTTTCTGGATGCGTATCGGCAAGGGGTTCTATATAATAAACGCGACCAAAACTCAAACTATAATATTTATCATTATAAAATTGTATATTGCGTTTATGTTATACAGAAATTGTTTAAAATTTTTAATTTCGATAATGACTCGAACACGTCTCTCTGGTTACCGAAACTAATGGTTGGAATTTCGGACAAATCGAGGACGTTTAAACTTTTAAAACTTTTAGACGCGGTGAATTTCGACAGTGTGTCTGAATTATTTCGTTACTATCGGCGTGTAACACTCGAACAAACTCGCGAATGAGATTTCCTCAATACGATTTGAATTTAGATTCAAATCGTATTGTGGAAATCTCATCCCAATCAAACATCATGGACATTATGCTAAAATTCCAAATCAAGCAGAAACTTACATAGTGATCCACTCACGACCAGCAAAATACCTGATTTCGACTGAGCGGGTATGTTCCTAATCGTTATGTGCTTAACCATCGAAACATGACCAAATGTTACAAAGCTGCCCCTTTATTGTGCTAAATGGTACTGGTTTATTATTAAGGTTTCATTGACGAATCATGATGCTATATTGACACAACATCATATTTGAATTATGCAGATACAACATTTTTACAATTCCCCTTAGGGATTGTAAAAATAGTGGGTTGCACCCACTCGGTGTCCTGTATATTATAATTCTAGAGATACCCTGGACTCAGAATACGCCACAAGACACGAGGATTCACTAATCTCAAAAAATGGAAAACGAAATTTTACTAAAACGTTAAAAATGCTTGTAAGTTGTAATCAATGAGATTTTTATCGATATATGTGTTTTGGCGTTGACCAAAAGATAAAATGTATACAGTTATGCTGGCATGTGTTCAAATAACGGAAGCAAACATTACTCATATCGTCCAGCTGAAAAGTTTAACTATTTCTTAGAATTTATCGAGTTCATACCTGCTTATCTGTATACTAAACCATTATATAATATGTTATCAAAGTGAGACTTAATTTTATCAATACACATACAATAATATAAAACGTGACTTTTACCTACAAATAAGGCCAACCCGAATTTGTGAGCTTCGCATCTTGTGACTTGATTGCATTATTTCAACATTTGTCATAAACAAAATTATCAAGAAAGCAACAAATCTGAAGTAATAGACTTTGTTGCAAGTCTAACTCACATATATTATAAACTTCAAAAAGACTTAAATAAATTGTCAGATTATGTTAAATGATGTTTCGACCATAACTTACGAAAACCACCTTCACATACTCACTTAATTTGATTTAACTAAATCGAAACTGCTGATGTTTTTCATCACAAATAACAGTACAAATATATTCACGCCCACCTAGTTCGCAAGATGTCTCTCAAATTGATCACAGAATATTATTTGAATATTTAATCGAATACTGATTTTGAATAGTGATCTAATTAACAACTAACTACAATACATATTGTTAAAATCTAAATAAAAAATAGCACTTCCAACAAAAAACACTTCAATACCTTTTCATTTTGGTTGCCAACCGATCTACTGTCAAATAATGAATGACGGGACCCTACTTTCAACTACATGCACCTCTGTGAAGTTAATCCGAACATTTTTTCCGAAATTATAGTTATAGTTAAATATTTACCCCTAACAATTTCTGTTGCGTCTACCTTACTAATTGAGTCTGGTCTTTATTTAATATCAGCTGGCACATTTCTTATATACGTTGGATCTGTGCATCTCGGGTGTCCACTTGTACTTTATAAACTTCATCTTTGAACCAGCCCCATAAACAATAAAGGAGTGCAGTTATGTTTGAAGATCTGGGAGGCCAACTTATATAGGACTACCTCGACCAATCCAAAGTCCTGGAAACCTGAAATCCTGCTTGATTTGACGAGTGAAATAAAAAGGAATTAATTTTTTAATTTATTTTGTTAAGAAATTAAGTAATTTTCTTCTGTGAGGTGATTTTCCAAAATGAAACCGCCCATAAAATAACAATCAAGCTTAAACGTGTTATGGGCCGTTTACCGAAAATGTATATTGAAAATTACTTTCGACTGTTGCATCAGCATTTCCTTCTAACCATACGTAAGAGTTGTGAGTATTTTTAAAGCCATTTGTAATAAATATGCGCGATATAATACGACAAATATCCATACGGTTATGACAATCTCCCGCTTGTAGGTGCTGTACTCTATATAATAAATAGAGTGTTTAGTCAAAGCATCCTAAATAATACAAGCCAAACACAAAGACCCTTTAAATTTATCGAGCTTTTTTAAGGGGTATAGATTTCGATACTTTCCATAAGAACTAATGTAAAATTTACGATTTTTGATTCAATTTTAATGAATGAAAAATACTGTCAACAAAAATTATTTTTATATCAATATTTAAATAAAACATTTTCATATAACATATATGGAAATCAAATGAAAATACGAATTATTTTAATAGTTATAATAAAAATAAAAACGTTTTGATTTATTCAATTTTTATACATGTATATGTTATAATTGGTTCTAAACACCGTATAAAAATATATAAAACGAGATCAATGACGTATGAACTACGAAAATGAAACCGATACTTCAGATGTGGGATAATAGATGGCACTTAATAACTTTAATAATATAAATCGTATTTATTGATATTTTAAAGCATATTTTTAACGCTATAATACGAAGTACACAATTAAAATACCCAAACATGTAAATGAAACTGAGTACTTGAATAATTATTTGAATTTTCCTTATTTCCATTTATTTGTTATACTTCATGTGCTACATACACGATGGCATCATAAAAGTCGTTAAGTTTTTTAACAGAGTGAATTTTCAAAACAAAATTATGTTTTTTTAAGAAAATACATTTATTTAGATACAAATTGCATTTAACAACAAAACGGTACCTATAGCTTCGTCTACAAAGATTAATATTTCAATTTTATTTCATCAGATGAATTACCGAAAAAGTTCGTTAAAATGGAAATTATCATCATGACCATGAAAACGATTCTCCTCAGATGGATGTGAAGCATTTATGTATGGCTTTGTTCAACATATTAATTTATTATGTTGTCTAAGTTCTGGTTTAATTCATTTTCATGAGCACATCGAAACGTCAAACCGATTTTTGCCTGAAAATAATTCTTAGCGACAGTTTCACACCTGCAAGACTGTCTTCGTTTAAAAATGAGCGTTTCCTATAGCTTCGTTTAAATAATTTTTATTTCAATGCATAGAAAATAAATCATAAATTCAAACATTTTCTAATTTAAATACCCATCACGACTTTGTCAACTTTCCAGTTCAGTAAGATATGAAACATTTATATGTGATTTTGTCTCACACTTACTGTCTCAATAAATTCTGTTTTTATAAGCTATGTGCACATGTATACGCCTATACATCACCCTATATAGCCTATATTTCTACGCCTAGAAATTCCTATACAGCATTTTCGGCCGAAAAAATAAATTTCCATTACACTGAAAATTAAAATCAACATTGGACATTCAAAACATACAACTTCCGCGAAGTACGATAAACCAAATCTCAGAATCACATTAAATTTTGCCGAAACTTTTAACATATGTACCATTATAGTCGGAATGATTCTGTTACACAACGTATAAAAGCTCCCGCCGAAGTCAAAGTACTATTTAACGAACTAAATGTGTAATAGATTAGAGCAGGCGCTCTATTTGTAGTAGATAGTAATTTCCATTACACCGTAAATTGAATTAAACTGAATGCCTGTCAAAACACATGATTTCTTCGACATATTATACCAATATCCTACAAAGAAGTAAATGATTGAATAAGTGAGCTGAACGATTGTTGAAACACTAAAAGAGAACAAAAATAATAAATATGTAGGGAACAAACAAGTATGTATATAGTAATCTGATTCTTCCATGAATCAGTACTTATACAAATCAAAACTCCAACAAACAAAACCACAACAGCAGAATTATGTGTCGGTTATCCAATCCACAAGGAACTTCAACTAGTTTAATTTAATAAAATTTAGAATCGTTTAACACAGTGAACGATTCATCAATATAGATAACCGTGGCGATCATTATCACGAATATTGATGTTTCTAAAATAAAATGTTTCTAATTCACAATTCTAAAATCAGTAGATAATAGTATTTGAACATATCACTAATCACATTCATATATGACATCATTAACATATTATTTATGCACAGGCCAAAATTGGTACAATATTAATTATTATTAACTATAACATAAATGTTTTATTATATTATAATAAATAATTTATTATTTTCTACGGAGTACGGACGGGTATAACCTACGAACATTTTGTTAACAATTTTTGACAGCAAAGAAAAAGCAAACAAAAAAATTATGTTTTTGTTTTTTCTTGGCTGTATACTGTACGAATTCTGTAGTAATAGTGTTGAAATGTAGGGGGATTTTCTTCTTTTTTTAATGACGTCACAACTTATTCATGTGTTAGTAAATAAAGGGTATAAACTTTTTAAGCTCAATTCCGATGTGTGCGGCTTGTAGATTTAGGAGCTTTGGTTTAGTACTCTTGTTTGTGACTTTCCACCCACACTGGACCAAATATACCACACAATATGAATATTTTTAGGGACAAAAATTGGATAAATATTTAGCAGTATTTTTATAGTTGTTTTGAATTTTTTTTTTCATTTTGAACATCATTCTTGATCCATAAGCAAATAGAAATTTGCAAAAATGGCCAATATTTTGCGTAAGTTCTTGTAATTCGCTAGCACTGAACGTACTCGACTGAACGTATATATAAGAATTGCATATCTAATCTGATAGCATACGCCTGAAGAGATAGATTTTTATTTACAAATGCCAAACACAACAACACAGCTTATATATTTTTGATAACTTATTATTATGCTCATTTTACGTCATTATTACATAAGATTCTCAAATGTTTATAGTTAAAATGTATGTAAAATTGTAATTGTAATTAGATGTCACTGTTAATCTTCATTCCGAAAAAAGAGGTTTACAGAATATTTTTATTTTTGAACCTGGAACTAATTGGACACGAGAAAACCCCTACAACATTAATTGACCTTAGCCTTACTTTGGATACGGAAATCAGCTATAACGATATATTTATTGAACCTGCATAATCACCTGCTAACGAGAAACTGCCCACACAATAATAATATAGACTTTGGAATCGGATTTTGGACAACGAGGTTAAACAAGATTGCGACCGAGTCTATTGGCGTACACAAAATCATTATCGGTTGTATATTGATAAGGAATATTTTCATGTGATCGTAATTTTAGTCAGTTTGAACAATTTTTTTTCAGTATTTCTTCGTGAGCTTGTCACTATACGAGGCTATATATGACATATATATATATATATATATTCAAATTAATCACTTTTAATTGCGATAACACTGTAGATTCAATACCGCAATTGCAGCTTTTATTGTTTATAATCTATTATGAAAGCTTCAATTGTAGGTATATGTATAATTACGATTTAAAATTGGAATAGAATAGAAATTACAACCTTTTGAGAATTTCTCGTAGAATGCACTTGCTATTTCAAACTTTTTTTAAGCATAGTTTAAAACCAAATCTTTTGCCGATTTTAAATTTGAGCAAGTTTAATAAGCTCGTTTTAGCTCGGTTTAATTAATTTTATGAAAAAGTAAAACTCGTTCACTTACTCAGAAATCTTTCGAGCGACCACAAGCGAATAGCGATTCAAATATATAAACGATATAAGCGAACAACAAGTGATTAAGGTGATTAATACAATTTTCTTTGCATTGTATATTTAATTATTAATTAAAATTATATTCGTGAATTAAATTATATTTGTTTAATTTAAAAATAAATAAAATAAAATCTTGTGAAAATAAACTTTGCGAAAACAAACACAAGATTTTACATATATATATATATATATATATATATATATATATATATATATATATATATATATATATATATATATATATATATATATATATATATATATATATATATATATATATATATATATATATATATATATGACACTATAGTCTGCACTTAACTTTTAAACACATTAGCATTTCACTTGTTAAAATACAACGTTGGTTCAAACAAATTTTATAGGGCCACGTTTTGGGAGTTTGGAGCTTAATTAATGAATAATGTTAAATTAAACATTAGATACAAATGTGGAACAATAACCTTTATCGAACAATTTCCGTAGTGATAAAATGATTCAACAAGTCTGAATACCTTATTTGCCCCTAAATTGTTATGGCCCCTAAAACACCACTAAAGTTCCTTTATATTTTATTCTCAAATTTTACATATATTTGTTTCTAAAACTTTTACATCGGTAACTATTGGATCGATCATCGGTAACTATCTCTCGCACTATTCGCAGTTTACGTTGCTCAGAATTTTCATTCGGAACATACGATTATTTAGGGAACAATATTCCGGGAGAATGCCACGCAAAATCCTCAAAGTGAATATATAATAATTAAAGAACTGGGATTTTTAGTGAGTTACTGTTCCAAATAAAATTTTGTATGGACAAGAAGACATGAGACCGTCTCTTTTGATGTAGACTACCAAAATGATATTCGATATCTCTGGAAACTACTCTTCGTTCCAATTCATCAGCCAATACGTTATCTTTTAAGGTAACGTTTTCAAGTAAAAGTTACATCCTCTATTACATTTCCCTTCCATGTGATTTTACACCTGGGTTTTCTTTCGATCATATATCGTATGATCACCTTTGCATAAAATAATTAACATTCTGCTTATATAATATATGAGCAAAGGTGTTTCTAAGTTCCTAATATAATTTGAATATCCGATATTTGCTTTATAATCTCGATACAATCAATTAACTGAAAAACTAACCATGTGGCTTTTGAAAAATAATATAACAACCAATATAGACAGTTCAGTATAATAAGGTGGTTCGTATTGTTGAGGAAGCAGTGTAAACTTTGTTTGAAAACCTTAAATATAATATACACAATTTAGTAATATAACAAATAAAAGTTGCAATGGCTAACCAATAATTAAGTTTTAGACAATTATATATATATATATATATATATATATATATATATATATATATATATATATATATATATATATATATATATATATATGTATATATATATATATATATATATATATATATATATATATATATATATATATATATATATATGTAGATATATATGTATATATATATATATATATATATATATATATATATATATATATATATATATATATATATATATATATATATATATATATACTATATATATATATAATATATATATATATATATATATATATATATA